>PVIR01013244.1:0-42780 GCA_004026965.1 Petromus typicus
CACTTTGTAGTTCAGGCTGGCCCTGAGCTCACTATGTAGCTCAGGCTAGCCTTGAACTCACAGCAATCCTCCTGCCTCTGCCTCCTGAGTGCTGGGATTACAGGCATGAGCTACCACACCAGGTGGTGTTGTATGTGGTTACAGGGATCGAATGACAGACCTTGCACTTGCCAGGCAGACACTGGAACCACTGAGCTAAATCTCCGGTCCAAGCAACAAACATGTTTTTAATACCTATGGTACATTCTGTCTAGGAAGAAGGCTCACGTGGTGACCTTTAAAATCCACAAGATATTAAACTACTCTCTAAACCAAAGGCAGAAATTACACCTAGTAATGCTTCTACTGTACTTCTTGTAATCTTTGAAAATGAGTAAGATTCACAGTACATATATATCTAATTATGTCTGTAACTACCAATTTGTTGCCCCATATCTAAATGTCCTAGAGAAATTAATGCAAGACACTTTTAGAATTACTTGATGTCTGTTTTTTATTCACAGTGCTGGGAATGTAACCCATGGCCTCTACCACATAGGTGAGCGCTCTGTCACTGAGCTGCACCCACCAGGGTTGATACTTCTAACTGTAGCAAGATGAAATCAGAAATTCTGAGGCTAGGAAAGACACTAAGATCATCAGGTCAGCCTTAATTTTAGATGAAGGAACCAGGACTCTTTAACAGAGTGGCTACCCCTGCCCTCCACATATGCCTATTAAACATGGAAAGGGCAGTAACTGTATACTAGCTACCTTAGGTAAAGAACCAGTGAACCACTAGAAACAATAAACTTGTACTATTAAAGCAGAGGTTTGGTGTTAAGGATTATAATAAGCTTTAACCACACCCCCTTTTACTGAACTACTTTATTAGAGGGGAGGGAGACCTTTACTTTGCTCCCACACCAAACCATGATTAGGCACCAACAAAGTATTTATGCATTAGACAGCACAGGAAGTATCTGTAAAGTTCTTTATGTTTGTGTAATTACTTTAAGCAGTATTCACTTTTAAACGCACGCACACACACACACACACACACACCAGCAGCTTCTCTTTATTATGGTAGGGAATAGGCGACGGGGCTGCACAGACACAGGGTTGTCAGCCCTAGCCCTCTCCACTGAGGCCAGACACCTCAGGTTAGGGAATTGGGTTTCCTTCTTGCTGGGAAAACCCAGTCCTGCACAGAATGCCACAATGGGTCGGACCAGACTCGAGGGGAGAGTGTGCAATCCTTAGACTAGGGGGCTGACACGGGGAAACACAACTCTCACATGGCTCTAGTGCACCATGTATTCCTCGTGCTTATTCAGTCGAGCTTGGCAGAAAGAGAAGCCTCTGAGCAGGAGGTAAAGGCCTACTGCGATGAAACAGTTGTAGCTGACTTGCATGTGCGCGCATGCGCGCGCGCACACGCACACACACACACACACACACACACACACACACACACACACACTTAATGCTATAAAACAGAATTTACTACCCTAAGTCTCTTTTCATCAAGATTTCACTTCATCACTAACCATGAAAATCCATCTCTCCCAGCCACCAGTGGCCACCGAAGAGAACTTACTCTAACCTGCATATCCTTGGGTAAACCAGTTATCACTGTATTTTCCCTGAGGAAAAGGGAGCCATGAAGCAACTACCTCAACGATAAAGTGCAATCCAGAAAGAGCTCCTCTAAATTAGACTGGGTACTAAGAAAACTTAAAAGAGCTTCAAAAATGAGACGATTCCATGGCACGAGGAAATGACAGATTCCAAGGCCATCTTTTTAAGTAGACAAGCTGGTCATAAGGATTCACACTAAAATATGGAACCGAACTAGAAAGTGAAGCAAGCAGGACCTACCCAAGGCGATTTCAACTTTCTGAATTTTGAAATGAAGACAACTTCCTTTGCCACCTATTTGTCCCTGGAGTCTTTGGTCGCTTCTGACCAACACTGGACCAGCAATATCAGCATCTGAGAACAAGTCAGACATGCAAATCCACAGCCCTGATCCCCCATGATTCAAGTTTCTGGAGATACAGTTGGCTGTCTCTAAAAGCGCTAATTTTTAAGATGCACTAAAGGACCCAAACTGTCTCATCTATACGGCAACATAACTTTCTGTTATCAGTCTTCACTGTCTACGTGATTTGTCTCAAACCACTAACTAATAAAATGTCTTAATTTTTGCTTTACACCTGAAAGAGGCCCCGAACCCTCAGTCCTTGCAGGAAGGCTAAGTCCAGGCCTTCACTTACTGGGCATCAAACCAAGCTGGCACCTCATTCCCAGTACCCCTCCACCTGATGTCCTCTCTGGCAATCTTCAAATCAAGGGGACAAATTCACTCCTTTCCTATTGCAGCTCGATGTGTCCAGTTCCTCAGAGATAGTCATCCTACTGGTTACAACTTCACATTCTTCCCATGAGTATTACTTTGTTCAAACAGTAACACAATACACAGTAAGTCCTCAAATCAGTCATCTTGATACTATATGTAGATACAAACTTAAAAACCAACTATGTCCAGTTTTCCCTTAGAACCTCCTCCACCAAGATATTAAAAAAAAAAAAACTGTCTAGCATTGCTAATCTTTGAAGAAAAAAATAGTCCAGCCTTTTCAGATCTATACATTTATTTGACGAACAGGAGTTAATTTACAGTCAGTAACAATGATTACTCACCAAACAGCCAACCCAAATTTCCCTTTCAAATACATTTTATTTTGAAATATTTATCATCACTTGAAAAATCAAATTTCAGGGCTAGGGATGTAACTTAATGGTAAAAAATCTGCCTAGTGCACTTGAGGCCCTAGGTCCAATCCCCTGTACTGCTTCCTCTCAAAAACCATGTACGTTTTAAAGCATTTTAAATAACAGTAACTACAGAAAAGATTTTATCATCTTTACTACAGATCAAGAATGCCGCCTATAAAAGTCCTGCGGTTTACAGATGGATACCGTGCAATTTTTCTCCTATTATTCTAATCAAAATTGCATCGTGATCCACCCGACAACAGCAAAACAGGTCATTTTACAATTCTTAAATTTTAGAAGAAATTTAATAATTAAAATAGGAAGGTGATAAAATCCTTTCTTCCACAGGCCGGGACAAGTGCAATACTTTACATATAATACAAGTAATGCAACAAATCCCCACCCATGGATGAATGGGCATGAGTGCTGCAGATGCCTAGGAAGGTCTCCACAAACATGTAGAAAGCACACATTATCACAATCAGTTTTGCATGGATTTGCACAGCCATATAAATACACCTATACGCTGAAATGCAAACCTGCAAAACTAATTGTAAGTAGCAGCGTCCTTGAATATTCTCTCCATCAACAAAAGATTTGTTATCCCAGAGTACTAGAAGTGCCCACACTACAGTAGAGTAAAGCCAAAACTACCTGCACTATGAGCACTTTGGTACTACTAGGACCCACACTTAGCCTTTGTATACGCTGCACATTCTCTACCATTTGTTCCCAACAACGAAAAACAAAAGCCAAATTAAAGAACAAAAGCCAAAATAACAAAAGCCAAACGTTTGAAATGTATCTTATTCAAATTAGCCAAGGCATACTTTTAAAACGCCGTATATCAGGCAGCCTGTGCCAGAAGGGGCATTTAGGGCAGTAGATTCTAAGCTGCTTCACTAACTGCACTAGATGCACCTTAACACAAGAGACACGGAGGGGCAACTGGAAACCACCAACAACTTCATTTTGCACAAACTACTGTCCTCAGTAGCCACTGATTAAATCACCATGGTAATGTAAGAAGTGCTTGCATTGCAGTAGATCTCTAAAAGCTACCTGCACTGTAAGCACTTTTACATGGCCAAGGCCCATTCCTGTCGCATAAGTTTAAGTCTTCCATGAGCTCTTCTTTCCCATCCTCGCAGGTCTATACACACTCACCTGGTTAAAAGAAAAATACACACACATTAGAAACAAGTAAACTAGTAGTTAATATTCCTGAAACAAACTTTCCTTTGACTTAGAGTCCAAGCTAGTTTTGGAGTTTCAACCAAATCTTGTGAAATATCAATAATCTGAATTATTTCCATAGAACTGCACATGAATAACACTGGCAATTCCAAAAAGTTCAATTCTTAAATATAAAAGGACTTTGGACCCCCCCTTTCCATCAAAAACAGTTAGCTACATCTTACAAAATCTACAAGCCCATTACATCCACTGTATTTTGTAAGTGGCATACCCAAAGAAACATGCATGTAAAAATGACGGGAGTATTTGAGTCATCCAGAGCTTTGGGGCTCTATACAGAAAGAGACTGTGTTGGATTAAATGAATATTCCCCACCCCCACGCCATTAATAGAAAATGAGCGAGATTTTAGAGCTGGTTTAAGAAACAGCCTTACACTCTTCAGATAATGCACAGATGGCCTAGCGATGTCACATTTTGATCTATTTCAAAGGGCTCTACTTCTGTTTAAACATTTATGGACCCATTTTCTCCATTAAACCCAAAGAAGGCAGATTAGCTTATTTCCTTCATGTCATTATGTTCCATAAGAAAACCTTCTCTCATTTCCAAGGGCTTATTTTATCTAAGAACATGCAGCAAGTAGGCAAGTCTCAATTTTGAGAAAGGCTCATCAGGTTCCATAATAGGATATGTTGTGTCAAAAAAGAAAAAAACTTTTCGGGACCATGTAATTTGTAACAGGATAAAGAAGTGAGAGAGAGCTAGTAGTGCAGGGTTTCTGTCACGGTTCTCTCTGGTCACTAAGCTACTGTTTAAAACTCTGAAAAACACCATATTCGTAAATATTACATATAAATACGAAATCAGTTTTCTACAAGGGAAGACTAGCTTTAACGTGGGAATGAGAAGGTTCCAGGGAGAAGAAATGAGACCATTTTCCCCGTTAGGGTGGGCTTCGAGACTGTAAAGACTTTTCCGCCACTTCAAACTATTCCAATCTTGGCACAGCACTTGCCTACTCAAGCTGGCCAAGCCGAGCCCGCACGGGGCAGGCAGCGCGCTTTCTAGTCATCACCTTTCTTGAATTAACCATTCATCTGGTGCACACTGGGCGCGCCTGGCAGTCACTGGCCAACCTCTCTAAATTCTAAGAGAAGAAAGAATCCCGTTCGTTCCGCCCCGGGGCGCCCCTCCGGCCGCCTCTCAAGTCTCCCGGGTGCTTACCGAGGCTGGGCGGAGGTCCGGCCGCCCGCGCACTGTGTGCTCCGGCCGCTCCCACCGCGCGCTGCGGGCCTCGTGCCGCCGCCGCCGCCGCCGCCGCCGAGATTAAAGAGAAAGGAACAAAGCATCATGGGAAACGGAGTTCTCCATTCAAAGCACCAAAAACGCGCCAAGCCCACGCCTCCCTCCCCCTCCATTCCCGGGTTGGTGGGAGAGCGGCCGGGGGAGGGAGCGCGAGGTTTAACCTCCGCGCGCACTCCCGCCCTGACCCTGAGCTCCCGCCCGGAGGCCACCCGGGGCCCGGAGTCGGCGGTGCGGGCGGAGAGGGGAGTCGTTTCCCGCGCTTCCCCACGGGCCTCCACTTCACGCCGCGGCTCAGCTCCGCCAAGTCCCGGCCGCCCCGTCCCCTCCCGCCTGGCGGCCGCGCTCCAGGGCAGCCGCCCGCCCGGCGGCCCTCGCAGGTGTTGGCGCGCGGCGACCCCGCCGGCCGCCCGCTGTCCGTCCCCGCCAAGCCTAGCGGCCGAGCCCCCGAGCGGGACGGCCGGGAAGGCGAAGAGCCGGAGCGCGGCCACTCTCCGGGCCGCCCGTCCCGTCCCGCCCCGTCCCGTCAGTCCCGGCAGTCCCGGCAGTCCATCCGTCCTTCCGTCCGCGGCGCGGTCTGCGAGCCGCCGGCCGCCACTTGAGGAGCACTCGACGCCCTCGGCCCTCGCCGGATCGGCAGCTCTGGCCTTGGGAAAAGCCCGCCCTCGGCCTTTAATAGCCCAGGGAAGAAGCCCGCCCCCGCCCACCGGCCGGCGCAGGAATTAGGAAACGGAACCCCCACCCCGCCGGCGCGACCGCCCCGCCGGGCCCGCTCACCGCGGCCGTGCGCGTCGGCCGGACCGCAGCCCTCCGAGAAGGCGCGCCTGGGACGCGCCCGCCCGGACGGCGGCCGACCCTGGAGCGGGTGCCGCTGGCACCGGGCCCGGGACGCCGCACCGGCCGCCACCCCGTCGGGCCCGGTCCCGTTCCCGTCGCGGCGCTGCCCCACCCCCACCGGAGACGGCGACGAGGCCGGGAGCCGTGGGACCCGGGGCTCTGCCACGCCGCGCGCGCATGCGCCTCGCCTGCCGCTGGATGGAAAGTGTCCCTGAGGCCCCTCAAGGGACAAACACAGCGTGTCCGCTCGGTGCGTGTGTGAAAGTTTCAACCCCTGGCACTTGTGCTACTGTTAGAGTTTCGCACTTGCCAGGAGCCTCCCTCACCCACTAAATCAAGGTTTCTTGGCATGAACCGCTAACAGCAGTCGCCACCCCAGTAGTCGCGTAAACGTTGGTAAGACACAGTCCAACTGTCTCGCTGTCGCCTCTCATTCTGCAGCTAACGAGACCCCCTTGACCGCGTGGGCTGCGAAAAGGCCTCGAGTATTCTGTGTAGAAAATGCGAAGTGTCTTCCTCTTAAGATGCACAACACGGAATTAAACATTCTAGACTTTGAACACCAGGCAGAGCGCAAAGAACGGGGTGCACCTTCCCTACTTGTCTGGCGGACGCGAGCGCTGGCAGTGCGGCCGTGGGGGGGAGAGGACCACACTGCAGCTGGGAGGCCTGTGAGCCCTTGCGATGGTGGGGGGCACTGTCAGGCAATGGGTAAGGAAGGGGAGTTGGGGGTGCGAGAGGAAGCCGGACTCTTCCCTCCTACTGTTACCGCAGATAATTGTGGCAGCCCAAAGCCCAGAAGGAGACGAGGTGATTCTCAACCTGGTGCACAGGAGTAGCTCGTGCAAACAGATTACAAAAGGCTGGCCTCTCCTGCCCCCGGCACGCGATGCAGCCCAACCTGAACGGCCGGCGCTTCTCCGGAGTCGGCGGTGAATGCAACGCGAGCCACAGGCATTGCTCCAGCTGGAGTCGCCCCGCAGGTGGGCTCTGCCTCCTCGTAAAATGCGCAGACGCACCTCATAGCCCACCCTGGCGCTTTTGCCTAATACTTTCTGGAAACGACACAGCCCAAACAAGCACATCTCGCCGGTGAGATTGCACCGACTGCAACGCAACTTTCGAACTTGAATGGTGGTGACGAACAGGGGGAAGGGGACAGGAAGGACATCTCAGACCCGACTCTAAGACATATTGTATTAAAGCAAGATAAGAACAGTACCTTTGAGCTCTAGCAAAACCTGGCGTGGAAAAAAAAAGGGGGGGGGGTTGCGAAAGTGGCGCGAAGATAATATCATGTGATCCGACCCCAGGGCGTCTCCTTCCCCTTTTGCCACCCCCGAAAGGGGGGTGGGGGAGTTACATCCGCTCCTCACAAACTATTAGCATAATTAATTGTGTCCTGCAGCTGCAGCCAGAGCTCCCTGTCCAGGAGTAAACATACCCTCATCCTCTTCACGATCAGAACAAAAAGACACATTACCCTGATTTTGGAAAATGTTCCCAAATAAATCTCATTAGCATGAGAAGTCTGCATTTGGCATTCTAACTCTGTTGTAGAGATAGGATAGAGCTGAAAAAGAGAAAGTCATCCTATTAAAAGGGAATGAGTAGCGGCAGCTTTGCACAAATGAAATATTTAAATAGAGGCTTTCAAATGGGCATACCATGTTAAAGTACTTCACTAGCTTAAAATTTTTTTCAAATTTTAACAGTTTCTTTAAACAAGACATCCTCCCAGAGTCTTCCTAGTCGCCCCCTCCCACCTCTCCTTCCCTTTAAGCCAGAGCAATTCCAGAATCAAGGTATTTTAAGATGGTTTTACCAGAATATTTTCTTGTTCTTAACTTTTTAAAGACATTCCAACATACAGAATGTCTGGATCGAGTTCCTAACTGGCAAAAACAATTTATCCCATTTTAGTACCTGTCTAGCACGAGGTAAAACTAAGTACAAGATATAGGTTATGAGGAATTAGGACATTTTGAAACAAGAAGGGATTTATTTTTGTCTGTTTCTTTTGGGAAAAAAAAATTTTTTTAATCACCAGCCAAAATACCTAGAGAATAATAATAATTTAAAAAGCTAAAGAGCTAAGCATTTCACAACATCCCCCCCCCCCCGTCAGAATAACTAACAGCTCAAAGAAAAGCACGTGATCCCTTCAGGCTTTAAAACTTGTGGTCATGCTGAGGCTAAAAGCTAAGAGCTTGTGACCCCGCAACCCTGCCCCTCCCCCAGACCACAGCCCAGGGCTTAAGGCTCCAGGCTCCCACCAGGCTCCTGCTTGCTCCCAGTATTGTGAGAAAACAATACTTGTGCGTGCTACAAAATAAACGAGCCACAACTCCCGGCCCCCACAGATTGGCCAATGTATATATACATATAGTTGTGTGTGTGTACATGTATGTGTATAGATGTTTATCCTACAAAGCATATGCCTGCACAGAAGCCCAGATGTTCAATAAGAAAGTGTAAGACAAGTATGCAAATTGCCCAAAGGAAAGAGGAATCTAGTATTTTTCATGAGCCTAAGATTTCTCATCACAATTTTAAATTCTTGCCACCATTTTTTGAGTTTGCAGTGGATTAAGCTAAAACAGATACCCAACAAGATATCCTACCCTAAATAGAGACACTTTGAGCCTTTCTCTGCCTGCAGAGAGGAGGAGGGATTCTTCTGTATTGAGCTCTACACTCAATTGTGCTACATAAAGCAGCAATCTCAAGTAGTTTGGATTTTAACACCTTTAAAAATACCAGTAATTGACATTTTACCCAGTTGAGAAATCATTTCACTTGATTTAGAAATAATATTAAGTGGCTCTGTTAAACCTAATGATTTGTATCTTAGAACAAAAAGGTCCCCATGGAAACCGGAAAGTAATTTAAGAGTATTATGTTCCTCACAAAACTAGAATACTGCTTTTGTTCTATGTGTATTTACTACTTCAGATTTTTGGACTACACTTGGAATTAAGGTCTCTTACACTCTCGTTTTGCCCAGGACCAGAACTTCAATGCCCTCCTAAAAAATGTGTTTTGCTACATTTGTGGAGTTCTCTGTTCACGTGCTCATGTGCCTGCCCATGAGGTCTAAAACAAAGCCAGCGCATCAGAACAGTCTCTGAACAAAATGAGTGGGGGGCAAGGGGAAATGCTTCAGATGCTCTCTTGCTATTTGATCCTGGAGCAGGAGTTGTGATTTCTTCAGAATCCTACAAGACTGGACTTAAGTAACTGTGGTTTCTGAAATACTCTTTTATTTACAAACAACACATTAAAAATGAATCAGTCTTGTTTTAAATGACAAGAATATTAACACAAACAAAACCTGAAAAGAATTTCTTACATTTTGGTTACCAAACCTTAATTTGTTTATAAAAATTTATGTCCGTAAAACAACAACAACAACAAAATTAAGAGGAAAGAAGGAACTTCTGAATGTTTTCTTTGCAATAACATATACCACATAAATCATGTAAATAAAATAAATAATGTATCTTCAACTGAATAGTGTCAGTGTGAATTAAATATCAAAGATTTACCTATTGATAATAAGCAGTAAACTTCACTAACTGAAGGCACACAACATAATTTGATTTAAAGATGTAGGAAGTAAAAATGTATTTATCATACTCTCAAAGGATTGTGCAAAGACCAAATGGCAAAAAGAAGTGGATCGACTTTATGAAATATGAATACACTTAAATCCGTATTTTATGAAATTTAATTTGTAAGTAAACCTTACATTTTATGAAATGGTCTCTGTTAACATTGGCATTTTAGAATAGTAAGCATTATATTGTTTACAAATAGGTCTTATTTTTATTAACGATGATCTTATTTTCAATGGCAAGAATAATTATATTGAAATTCAATTACCTCTTGCTCAATTCAGATGAGGTATTCTGTACTATCACTTATCACATGGAACTAATTTTGTTAATATGTAAGATTTTAGAATTACTCTGTTCTGTGAATCTTTGCTTTGTTCTGTAGAATATTAAAAACACTTTCCTGGCACTAGTAATGTCATACTTTTTACAGGCTGAATATTTTAAGTCAAAATACTTAAAGCAAATGCTGCAACAATGTAAGAAGAAACTGCTTTCCATCAGTAGAAAAATTATTTCTCAAATTAATTCTGCTACCTTAAGAATGGATTCAGTAGACATTACAGTGATTCACTATTAAGATTAAATAGTGTTAAGGGTATTTTTACACTCTGTTTGAAACACTTTGATTTTCCTGTTTATGTGACCTTAGAAGAGGAACTTCTGGTATTACAAACCATAAAATTGCTAGCAGACTGTAATACTATAATCAAAGAAAAAGCTATAAACCAGAAATGTTTTACACACGTCGCTTTTTTTCAATCACTTTTTTGATTAAATTTGTCCATCTTTGTGCCATTACACATTTCCTAAGTGAAAGAAAACCTCATGGTATAGAGCATGATAAAAGATGTGATTTCCAAAACCTTATCAGTACAATAATATTTTTCTTCCAAAGTAAGCAGGTCATAGAGGTAAAATTATCTAATTATTTAATAATATTACAGTGGTGAGTTTGTCCTTTAAAAATGTCATGATTAAGAAGGAAAAACTCTAGGTGAAAGATATGAATTCAAAGTTAGGAATCCTTAAGTCATTTAACAGTCTCTCTGCTCTAACTGAAAGGAAGCACAATAATCTTCGACTACCTATGAGGGAAAAAAAAGAACAATGACATTTTTTTAGTGCTTCTCCCACTCCCTCTCCCCTCTCCTTTTTCCCCTCTTCAAAGATAACATTTCTCCTCACTTAGTAGTTCTCTCAGCCAAGCCTAGAGATTCTAAGTGTCTTCTGACTTGTGATTGCTGGAGGAAGTAGCACTATTGTCTGGCCTTTCTCATGCTGAGGAGGAAGGCCCAGGGAAATGTGTGGTATTAGCCAGATGCCTGAAAGGACTTGCATCGAAAGCTTGGAACAACCTGAATAACAAGGCTAACACTTACTGTAAAAGGGAATCTTTCAAAAGAGACGGCCTGCAGAGGACATCTTTGAAAATGGAAGAGAGATTTTATTTTGCCAAAATGAATATAATCTAGCTGACTTGAAATTTTTGGAAGGATGTCTAGGTCATCAGGAAAACTGCTGACAAAATCAAACAAAGAAGGACGCAGTTGTAGTATTTAAAATTATGTAATTTATAACTCCACTTAGAGCTCGGCCCGTTTTTATTCTTCAAAAGACAATGATCCATTTATGTCATCCTATACTTTTTTTAGAGTCTTAATGAATTTTACTACTTGAAACTTTCCTCTCTAAATTTAAAAGATGATTAACACTGATTAGCATCGCCAAGACAAACAGCTCCTTGATGGGTTTTGTGATCCCGTTTCTATCGCTGCTACTTATTAAAGCATCTTTAAGAATTAAAACATTTTATAAGCAAAGAAATAAAAGTAAGAAGAAAATGTTGATTATGATTCAAGTATGGGCTGCATATGTGTGAAAATGTTTAGATGTCACACTGATGAACTTAACTGAACTGAATAACATTATTCTAGGATAGGTCAGAAGTATTTAAGAACTGAAAGTTAAGGAAGCAAACATGATATGCTGGAATGTATTACAAAAAAATACTGTAGTACAGCATGTTAAGCCTTTTTAATGTTTTTTTATAATTGATTAACTAGACCAAAGTTCACTGTTTCCTTGGAGGATATCAAGGCTAATAAACAAAGCCATTTAAATATAGAGTCTGCTTGTTGATTTTGGAGAAACAGCAAGACAAATAATCCTGGTGAATATCTAGGGTTAAATTTATGTTTATAGAATGCAAAACTCAACTAATCTGCAAAATCTTCTGTAGCTTTTTTCATTTGCAACTTTGCTTTAAAGATGATTTGAAACAAAAGTGTGCAAACCACTAGATTTTGATGACCAGCAGTTTGTAGCCCCCTTAGAGTCAGACACACACCTGGCCAATGTTTGCTGCCTTTCCACCTAATCATATGACTTGACTTGGGCTTTCTTTAACTTGATTTGAAATCAGATTTATTTTCATCCTCTGTGTGTTTTAATCATGCTTTCTTCATTTAGATATATTTTCATTCCTCTGACATTATATTATTATTATTAGTGTTGTCTGGTGATATCTTTGATGAGTTACTGGATATAGCTATAGCCATGCATTTATTTTTCAATCCAAATTATTTTTTAAAATAATTGCCTAATGATAACAAGACAGAAACTGAACAGACTTCATCGATTTGGTTAATCACCTAACAAGAGCTAGAAACAAATTTGAATGTGTTATGTTAGATGAAGTCTTTATTGTTCTCATCATCTAATTACCCCTTTTTATTAACTTCAAAAAGGCTCTTCTTTAAACAGTGGTTTATAACATCCTTAAAATCTTCTTGGGACAGGGCAAGTCGTACATTTACTTGATTTTACTTCCATGTTGGAAATAGAAAGTTAAGAATTCATTTTATATTTTGGTTTCTACACAAAGTGGCCTATTCTTGTTTTGGTCTACAGTCCCTTGGTTTCCTGCAGTTTCAACTATTTCATTTACAATTCAAACCCACTATTCTTAAACTAATCTCTATACTTTATTAATCTTTGCATCCATACTGCCTGTTTCTTAAAATGCAGGAAAAATGTTATCAAGCTTTTTAAATGCCTTGAAATTTAAGATCAAAAGTATCTAGCAAATTAATTCTAAATTTAATTTTGCTGGCTTTTAACACTACCACCTATTTGCAGCTATACTTCTAGCATTTGGCAGATTAGCATGATTTATGGAAAGAATCACAAATTATAATTTGTCTTTCATTTTGCCCAACTCCTGGTCAAGTCTTTATGTTCTTTCAACACTAAATTTGCGATGAAATACTGTATATAACTGCATTAAATCTAGAAATGACTGAGCAGGTATCTTTCAAAAAAGAGTGGATGCCAATAGCATGAGTTTGCAGAGTTCATGGTCGGAATCTAACTTGACTTCTTCATTTTACAGAGGAGAAAACAGAGGCTCCCTAAAAATGCCTTGCCTCCACCAACTGTCAAGAACCAGAATAAAGGAAACCACTTTTCTGATTGTTGGGCTAATTGATTGCAGTGCCTGGGATGGAACCCAGGGCCTAGACAAGGGCTCTCCGACTCAGCTATATCCCAGCTCTATGCCCAAATTTAAAAGAAACGTTAGATAGTCTTGACTTCTTTTCAAGCTCAGTTTCTTGCGGGGCCATAGTGAAGATTCAGTGAAATGATGTTGGAACGCTGCAGAGCAGCGCAGTGCTTGGTATGTCTGAGTGCTGAATAAATCTTTTCTCTCCTTTTCTCTTTCCTGCTGATGCCCCATGCCCATTTCTCAGACTTCTTGCCAAGGTCCCACTTTCTTATCTTCAAGGTTTGGAACATCAGTGGTACAAGCAAGGTCTGGGCATAAAACTGAGAAATCTGACCACCCTCACAATTTAAGTACAGTCTCATTATACCAGCTAAAACGACGCATAACCTGTCACTGTCCTACTAGAGTTTTCTGCGAAAGTTGGTTATTGGACAAGGAAATAACTTCATACTTTTCATATGATCTCCTCAAACCGCCATTCTAGGTTGGAAGCCAGATTATCACACAAAATAATGACTCCTTAACCCTGGAAATGCAGCTTCGTGTTCAAATTCATCACTGCATGTTGCAGGTTTCCTTACATGTTAATTGTTTCTCCAATTTTTCTTTTTATAGTTAAGACACAGAAACACAGTTCAACTGGACACCTTTCTATGTACTAACTTGACATTAAAAGAGCTGTTAATATTATACAAACTGTTATATCACCTGTGTTATAATTCGACCTCATCAGGTCTGGTGCCCCCCCCATTTCCTTCATTCCACCGGGCATGTCATCAAACGGGAATAAATTAAGCATTGTGCCAGAAAATGTGGTCCATTTTCTAAAAGGCATCTATCTCTAGCTTTCAGAAATGCCTTTTGGAATGAGCAATGTGAAAACAGTGTCCCCATTGTTGTGTAGGAATGTCATGAATTGGATCCCCCACCCCAGCCTTTTATAGGGAAAAAGAATAAAAATCGTTCATCTGGGTTTAAAATTATCATATTTTACAGCATATGCTAACATGCTAATGAGGCGAGGTATTATCACATCTTTGCTGAGGCCATTATGGATAAGTGAGCTTTGTCCATCCGCCCAACTAGATTGCAAATTCTGTAATGGTGGAGAGAATAACTTTGTAGTTTTACAAGATTCCTTACAGAGTGTGTTGACACTTCCTTCTATTGTTGATCCAGCGACTAGGTTAAGTATTTATACTGAGGAGTATCCGAAATGCCAGCTCGGAATCCCTTTGCAAATTCGATTTCAACACCAAGTGTGGACTAGTGACCAGTAACCATCTGTAAACTACTAGATAACATTAGCAATTCTTTAACTCTGTTTAAAAGTATGTAACTGAGAGATCAAGCAATTTCTCTAGTAAAGATATATAAAGATAACTTAAGAAGTTTTTCTGGAAAGACTTAGATTGCTCACAGAGAAGTTCCTTTCAGTGATTTGGAGTAGAAAAGAGAAGGTTAAGGGAAACCGATTCTAATTGTTTGTTAGAAAGAGGTTTTTGCATCTCAAAGAAGGGCGAGGGCTGGGAATTTAAGAAGGGTGAGGCTGGGAATTTGTGCTTTTCTCTTCCCACAGCCTGCTCTAACTCCCTCTCTCCCAAACCAGGCCACAAGGACCAGCAGAGCTCAGCCTGAGTCTGCGCTCTGTCACTAACTAGCTGAGTGTCATTTAAGCAAATCACTTACTAGATTACCTCTGAGTTCTCTTCTCACTCCATAAATCTTTGCTCTTTATCTCACCCCCTCCTCCTTTTAGTTCTTCCTTCGCCCCTACCCCCACCTCTTCTTCTCGGTCTCCCTTTTAACTAGCCGGAATGGTAGTAATGAATTAGTTACCTCTGAAAAAACAGAGAAGTGAGATGCTGTGTGGAGAATTAATGGAGATTTAGATTGAGCATTTTCTTTATTTCTATGCATTTTATTTATTGACTACTTAAATGAAAATTCCTAAGATGCTTATTTAACTATTCAATCATCTTCCAAAATGTTCCTGTTTTGTGGGTACAAATGTTGGCACATAACATTTGGTCACAGTGCGGTCAACAGGAAATCAACACAGAATCATTTCATACCTATCCTATCTACCATATAGAAATCCTGCCAGGCTTTTACTTTACCTCACCTTCTGTGGTCTCAGAAGGGTTTGCTTTCATGTAAGTCAGTAAAAAGATTCTGAGCTCATTGACTATGGTTGTGTCCAAAGGAGATTAAAAGTTGACCTTATGACAGACATGTAGAGGTATAGGCAAATCAATAGACTTTAGTTCTCTCTTCTTTCATTCTGTAAGACCCAGTTTGAGTCCCACTTCCCACTTTCCTTATTATGTCCAGCACATTGTAATTTCTACCTTCTCTGAACTTACATAGTGCTTGAGTTTCACTCTGTATAAATTGTGTACATTGTATAAATTGTATAAATTGGGTTTAGAAGAGACTAAGGAACGACGGCTTCTGTTTCAAAGCATGACTGTTTCCTAAGCACATCAATGTGCATATATCATCTTGTTTCACATTCACCTGAAGCCTGTGAGATAGAAGTTTAGGGTTAATCGTATTTCACACTGGCGGAAAGTGGAGACTACAATGGTTGAGTGAGCAACTTAGGCAGCTGCTCCTTCTTAGCAATCACCGATGCCACAAGCTGCCCCTTCAGTGACTTTACATTCAAGAAATCTGCTGCTCACTCCCTCTGAGCCCCAACAAATGACTTTAGCTTCTATTTCGTGCCCCATCAGTTCCATAAAGAGAGGATACTAGCACCTGCGATCCCAAATCTTTAGTGATCCCATCACGTTATGGTTCATCAACAAAGTAGCCTGAGTAGATTTTTCACCTAAACTCAAAACAGACTCAACAATTCAGACCCCTCACCCTACAAAACACCCCAGGCAAATACGAGATCAATAACCAGTAACACAGTGCTTACCATGTGCCAGGCGCTGCTCTCAATACTTTGACTAAATAGCTCACATCATGATCCTATTAGGTATGTAATTACTAGTGTTGCTTTTCTAGACACGTAGCTCAAGTGAGATGCCACTGCCAGTACATGAAGGAGCCTGTGGTTAAAGTGAAGGCTTGTCTCTCAGCTCTATTTAGAAATCTTTATTCTCACCATAGCAACACCATGATGGGTACATTTGGGTTAGAAAATCAGAGTGAAGTCAAATGCCGGTGTCGGTTAAGATGTGACTTCCTTCAGGGCTTCTGAGAACAACTCATGCCACAGATCTGTGACAGAGAGGGAGGGAAACAGAAGTTTCTGGGGCCGAGTCACATGGTGGCCTAACTTCCAATGAGATACTCCTGGAAGGAAATAAGTTGTAAGACCGTAAGAACGGGAGAGCCAGATCAGTGCTGTCCAATAGAAAGATAACACACAGTGCATACATCATTTGAAACTTTCTTTTTTTTGGGGGGGGGGGTTGGTTTTTTGAGACAGGGTCTCACTTTGTGGTTCAGGCTGTCCCTGAGCTCAGCCTCCAACTCACATCACAGCAATCCTCCTGCCTCTGCCTCCCAAGTGCTGGGATTACAGGCGTGAGCCACCACGCCTGGCACTGGTATGTGGTACTGATTGCTGCTGGGCACAGGTCGCTACATTCAGTATTATATGTGATCACTGAGGATTGAACCCGGGTCCTTGTGCTTGCAAGACAGGCACCAGAACCACTGAGCTAAATCCCCAGCCCCTTGAAACTTTCTTATAGCCAAATGTCACAGTTAAAGAGAAAAAAAAGTGAAATTAATTTCAGTAGACTATATTATTTAACCCAATATATGCAAAATATACTCATTTGGACATATAACCAGTATGGACAATTTTACTGAGGTATTTTACCATTCGGTGGGTAAAAGCCAGTGTGCATTTATTTCATTTCAGACTAAACATATTCCAAATGCTAAATAGCACCTGTGGCAGGTGGCAATCTCATTGGATAACCACGTTCATCATACTATGTGACACCAACTACTTTTTTGTCTTATTTTTTTTTCAGGGCTGGGGATTGAGCCTAGGGGCCTGCATGTACTTAGCCAGTGCTCTATCACTGAGCTGCCCCTACTGTCCTCCTCCCTCTTTCTTATTAATCATCTATAATGTGACTCTTCACTGTTAATATTGTTTGTTAGTGTCTCCAGGGCATTGAGCTATTTCCTTTGATAAAGAGTTCACACCACATCACTCTCATAATTATAGCCAGTATTTATTGAATGTATATTGTGTGCTAGGTCCATTTATGAGTACTTAGGGTTTCCATATATTAAATCATAAAATCTTATTAAACTTTACTGTTACCTTTTAGACATACATAAAGATAAGATTCATCATAAGGAATTTGTACCTGTACATGATATATCTTGCTTCGTCTTTTTAGCCTGTCTCCCTCTCCTCCTTCCAACCCCCTTCCCTTTCTTATCTATAGAAGCCTTATTTCCATTTGCCCTTCCATTATTGTTTTCTTGCCCCTTCTTTCCTTTCTCCCTCTTCCTCCCTTGTTCCTCTTCTCATTTAAACATTTTCATAGAATCTTTATAACAACTCTGTGAACAAAATGTTTTAATCATCTCCCTATGTCACAGTTGAGGGAATTGTGGTTACTTAACTGCCCCAAACGTCTTGATCCATTTTCTTCAGTCACAACAGATGATGTATAGAGGAGAGCTCTATTTTTGCCCATGATTCTGTAGGCTCAAGAGCATAGGGTTTGCATTGGCTCAGCCTCACGTGAGAGCCTCATATGACCTCAGCTCATAGCAGAAAATGAAAGGAACATCCATGTAAAAGACATCAAGATCCGATTTGCTCTAACATGGTGGTAATGCTGTAACTAACCGATGCCTAGCAAAACTCAGTCTCAGGATACTAGCCCAGGCCTATGAAGAATATGTTCACCCATTCATGATAGTGGCGGCCTCTTAATAGAGTCTTTTAAGGGATCCACCACCTTTGAACACCATTATAGGGGACCAAATCTCCAGTACATACATTTTGAAGAGCAAATCATATTACAACCACAGTTCCAAAATCACACGATGGTCAAGTAGAGGAACAATAATACCAAGTCCACAAACTCAACTACCCCTCCTCCCTTAACCCTTCCATGCTCTACAACCCGGGCCGTAGAGAACAGGCCAGCATTTCACATGTGCCAACGACAGAAGTACAAATTGGTTTCAGCTCCTCTTGTTCCCTCCAGACCTGGGACAAATTTGGCCACAACTGCTTTTTTTTTCCAGTGGTAGTAACCCATCATATATATCTATATCTATATCTATATCTATATAGATATAGATATAGATAGATAGATATAGATATAGATAGATATAGATATAGATATAGATATATAGATATAGATATATAGATATAGATATAGATATATAGTAAGTATCAAAGTGATATGTATGTAATATACATTATATATGTATATAATATATATTATATAGTATCAAATATATATGTATCATATATATCAAATATATATGTATATATAGTAAGTATCAAAGTGATATGTATGTAATATATCTTATATATGTATATAATATACATAGATATGTGAAATACGTATATGTATCTGTATTTATGTCTGGGGGGCTGTATCTACACATATACACATGCAAGAGCTACACAATCGTCATAAAAGCCATAGAATTGTAAAGCCAGAAGGGTTCTTAAACATAGTTTTTTTTTCTTTTAAAGTACAGTTCAACATGTTCAAGAGACTTGCACAGGATTATGCAGCTTATTAGAACCCAGACAATCCAATTCCTGGTAATGTAATATCTACTCAATATTTTTTTTTTTTTTTTGAGACAGGGTCTCACTGTGTAGCCCAGGCTGGCCTCAGATTGGCACCAGTCCTCCTGCCTCTGCCTCCTGAGTGCTGGGATTACAGGTGTGAGCTGTCACAGCTGGCTATTCAGTACTTCTTTTTTTTTTTTAATTCATTGATTTTACTTTGCAGTCCATTAATTTACAATTTTTTGAAGATTACCAATAATAAAAACAAACCCCTTACTCTTAAGTATATTTCTTTTTTTAAAAATTATCTTTATTGGTACATTATGAATGCACATGATAATCGCATTCAATATTAAGAGTTTGTACCGGAGGGCCGGGGATTTAGTTCAGTGGTTTCAGCGCTTGTCTTGCAAGCGCAAGTGCCCAGGTTCGATCCCCCGGGAACCACATAATAATACTGGGTGTGGAGACTCACCCCAGCAGCAATCAGCACCACATACCACAGTGCCGGGCATGGTGGCTCACGCCTGTCATCCCAGCACTTGGGAGGCAGAGGCAGGAGGATTGCTGTGATGTGAGTTGGAGGCTGAGCTCAGGGCCAGCCTCAACTACAAAGGGAGACCTTGTCTCAGAAAAAAAGAGTTTGTACCGAAATATGACATGACTTGATTCTCATTTTTCCCTTCCCCCCCCGCCCTGCATCCCCCCGCCCCATATATACCCAATCTTTGTTTTCTTTTTTCTTTATTACTTCTTATACATAGTCCTTGCTACTTGAAATTCAAGAGATGCAACAGTGTAGCTAATTTTTCCTTGTTAATACATGATTTGTCAAATGTTTATCCTCCCTACCGAAATGTCACTTTTATTGTACCAGCATTATTCACAAAAAAGCATGGTTTTTATGCATTTGCAATTGGTAACCTTGGAGTTAAGGTGAATGTCCCCTGCCTTACCTTGTTCTTGTCTTACAGTTAAGCATTCATGTTGTTTTCTAAATGATTCACCAGGTCAATGACATATGAAGTTCTTTAAGGATTAAGACACTACCATGCAATTCAAATTCCCTACTACCCTAATTTCCAGCCTTTGATAAACATGTAATTTTAAAAATTGAAACTGTTCAATTATTTCCGTAACAAGGTAGCCCTTAGTCCTCTCATAGATTTAGTTTCAAAAGCAGTGCTAAAACGCACTATTACCCAGTGTTGTTAGCAGCTTGACCTTTAGGATTAGTGCTGGTCACCATTTCAGCCAAAGGGACAGCAGTAACATCTCACAAAGATTCTTTCTTTCAGCAGCAAATTGGCCTTCACTCTTCCCTTGGATCCTTCTATTTCAAAGTGGAGAGCCTGACTTTACTTTAAATGGTGAAATGTTTCCCACTTAAGCACAAAACACACTTGATTTCTTATTAAAAAAAAACCCCACGGGCTTTTATAGATTATGTTTCAAAGTGGAGATGGCTGTGAAACTTGAGCCCTAACACAGCCCCAACCTGACTGTCTAAAAGTGCTCAGGAAAATGTTCTTCTAAGCATGACAAGAACCCACTCTTTAGTGATTTTTTTTTTGCCAGTCTACATCATTTATTCTAAATCATTAAAAAATCAAAATAGTTTACATTACATAAATCCCATGTGGGGAGAAAGGAGTCTCACCTCTTGCCAGATAACAACTGAGAAGCCTACACGCCTAGGCCCACTGCAGAAAAGGGACTCAGTAGTGACAGTGTCATTCTCAAAACTTTAACATGAAAAGGTATGTATTCTTTGATTTATAAAATCATGAGAAAAAGACTTGAGACCACGAGAAATTCACTTTGCTCTTACTTTCCACATTTTCAGAGCCCACCTTAGTGAACAATGTGAGAGGTTAAAAAACAAAAAGAATGAACTTTTAGGTGACTGAAGGAGACTCCTGTATTAGTTTGTTTATTGCTCTTTGAATTTTTTTTTTTTTTTTAGTAGCCTCTTGTAAACGGCTCAGGGCTAAACCTCTGAATACAGGAATAAGGTGAGTAGTAACTAATACAGCCTTCAATAGAAAATACTCTGTTTTCAAAACCACAGGTTAGTTCCTGGAAGTCAGCCTGTCAGAGAAAGGATGTGGTGTGTAGCAGCAAGCTTAAACAGCTTGTGCAACAAAGGGAAGAGAGATCTGTTGACTTCTGCCTCCTAGAGGGTTGAAATTAGAAATAACAACCTTTAAATAGCTCATTCAGAAAGAATCCTAAATGAAGAATTCATCACATTTTGAAAATTTCACTAATCACTGGTGGGGAATCAGGGCTCAAAGGAACTGATGTGTTAGAACACTGACAACAGTAAAAAGAAGTGTTAACTTCAGATGCAACAGACCGCCTGGCTTGTTTTGGTTGTTACAGGAGGGATAATGACATCACTTTTAAAATTAGTCCCCAAGCCCCCTTTCTCTCTGTGGTAAAGTTCTCAGAATTGACCTGGCTTTAAAATTGTGTGCATTTGTGGAGTTTTGTAGCCAAATAAGTTTCACAAAATAAACTCATCGCAGGCGCAGGAAAAGCAACTCTTTTGAAAATACCTTGTGATCAGGCTCTGGGTCACGACCTCGGGTCTTGAGAAACTTGAGTCAGTAGATGTTAGTTTTCTTAGCTCTTTGTTTACCATGGACTTAGACATTTTGTATTATTAAAAACCTGTGGCTTATAAGGACATTCTATTTATCTGTCTAGGCTTTTTTGATGGAAATGCCTGGATTTTCTTGGAAACAGGGATTTTATTGTGGATTGCTAGTGCCCCTCAGAGAGGCTTATTTTTCTGGACAATAGTTTTCCTCAGTGTCACTACTCTTTTCATCTCCAAATGGTCACAAGCTCCCAAGGTCGAGAAAAGTGCACGCTTTTGTACTAATAAATCTGAAATCCCATTTTTAAAAGTCCCCCAAAGGAACTCTTGACTCATAACTTAAGGCATATTTCCACTCCACGAAATATCCGGACAGGTTAGTCTTCAAGACACTTGGAAAAATCCAACCCCACATTCCACGAGACTAAACTCCAAAACCCTTAGCAGCAGTGTTCCTACTATGACTATGGCCACTTAAGAGTTTTCGTCTTTGGGCCGGGGGATATAGCTCAGTGGTTCCCGTGCCTGTCTTGCAAGTGCAAGGGCCCCCGTTCGATTCCTGGTAACCATATAACAATACTGGGTGTGGAGACTCACCCCAGCAGCAATCAGTACCACATACCACAGTGCCGGGCATGGTGGCTCATACCTGTAATCCCAGCACTCAGGAGGCAAAGGCAGGAGGATTGCTGTGATGTGAGTTTGAGGCTGAGCTCAGGGCCAGCCTGAACCACAAAGCGAGACCCTGTCTCAGAAAAAAAAAAAAAAAAAAGAGTTTTCATCTTTGCCTGTACTTTAAAGTATGTTCACATCATAGGGCTGCCTGCTTTTGTTAAACGAATAGGGCTCAGTACACACTGCATAATGAAATAAATTGCAATCATCTCCACTGGAAATAGCATTCTCAGGGTGTGTAGAGTTCTGTTAGTCCAGACTGCATCTTGTCCTTGAATAGATAGGCAATGTTTTGTGAATTCACATTGTATGTTATTTCAATCAATAGCTCTGTTATTTGGGGGAAATAGAAGAACCCTTTTTCCTTAAATGCTACTCCACTGGCCACTCGCCTCATGTGGCTTTGTATGTTTAAAATGTGAGTAATGAAAATAAAATAACATGAAAAAATCAGTTCCTCAGACTCAGCAGCCACATTTCCAATGCTCAGAAGCCACATGTAGCCCGTGGCCTCCATGCTGGATAGTGAAGATAAAGAGCGTTTCTGTCACAACGGAAAGCTCTACTGGACAGCACTGCTGCAAAGCATGCTGGTTCTTTGAAACGAATATTATTGCTGGGCAACAGAAAACACTGATTACTGTTGTAGTTTGTCACTCAAAGAATCTCAGCTTCCTAGGATGATTGATATGTCTTCTTTCCCATCACAAGGTGGAGAAATTCACTGAGGGTGGCCAAGACGTTGATGTGATAATTACAAATTCTGGGGCCCGTGGTGTGGCTCTCTGCACAGCTCTTTCATAGCGTGCATGAATTCTCAGCATTGCAAAAGAGGAAAAAAGATCTGAAAATTTTCTTCAAGAGTTGTTACTTGAAAGTAGAACGTAAAAACTCTGTGCCTCGATCCCATTTAGCTTTGATCAAGCAAGGAAGAAACGAGGTTTCATCTATATTTTTCTTAATCAGACGATGTAGACCATTATAGAAACGGTCGTGTTGGTGTTCATTAAAGGCACATAAAATTATCATTGAGCATCATTAAGAAATATAATGGGAACACTTTAGTGGCTGCTACTCAAACTATCCATGCAACATTTTAAAATATTGTTAAAAATCTTAATGTAAGTTCTTTCTCTCCCTCTCTCTCTCTCTCTCTCCATTCTTTCTTGTGGTGGGGATTGAGCCCAGGTATTTTGCATTGAGCTACATTTGCAGACCTTTACTATTTTGCATTTTTCAGCAGGATCTCTCTAACTCACTAAGCTGGACTTGAAACTGATCACCCTACTTTAGTTTCCCAAATGCTCGCATTACAGGCTTGTGCCACCATGCCCAGTTTAGACTTTTACTTTATAGCGACAACCATTTTCTCTTAATTACTCAAAACCTTATGTCTTCTAAACGCTATGCTAAATAGCTTGGCTTTCTGTGCTTCTCCAGCTTGTGGTCTTTCCAGTCTTCACAGGTCCTTTATCTACTGCACAGCCAAATTGGCTTTCTGGGGATTCTTTGACCTGTATTATCTTTATCTCCAGCCTTGGTTTATGCCCTTCCTGTTATCTGGAGCTGTTATTCCCATCTGATAAACCTTTCTAAGACTCAGCCATTCCTCAAGGCCCTTTGGAAATGCTATCTCCTTCTGCTCCCCCACCCCTCCTTGTCTCTACTTGTTAGCAGTGTTATGATTGAGTGCCTCTTTTCCCTTACTGGATTGTATTAACACTTGACAAGATAACATTTTTCTCATGTCAGATCAGCAAAGACTAAAAAGAATTGAATAAAACAGTATCTGTATGAGAAAATAGAGCTTCTTATTTATTCCAGGTAGAAATGTAAGTTGGTACAGTTTCAGTGGAAGTTAATTTGGTAGTACCTACTAAAGGCCAAGGGGGAAGAAGCAGATTTTTTTCACTCAGAGAAGCTGATTTTATAGCCACACCCCTACCTATATAGAAGAATGCTTAGCATCTCCTGGAATATACAGTAGCATCCAGCCAGTATTCCTACAGGGCATTTAACTTGAATCTGATAAAGTCTCTTGATCAAACCATTGCTGCATGACACACAAGGAAGAATGCTCCAAACATCAAACAGTTCAGTTCAGTGAGCCTCAGAAAGTGGGAAACCAGGACAAATGACGCAACTATTCGTCAGCAAGATTGCAAGGAAAAAATGAAAGGAGGAATTTATCAGTTAAAAGAGACTTAAGAGGCAAGAAAAATTAAATTCAATGTGCAGACTTTGTATGAAATCTGATTTGGACAAATCAGATCTGAACAACAGCACAAAGGGCAGATAAGAATCCTGATAGGAAGTTTCTGATATCAAGAAATTACTGTTAATTTTTAGATATCATAATTTATGTGATTTCTTTTAAAAATAATTCTTAGATTTTACACATATTTAATGAAATACTTATGGGAGAAATTTCACTCAAAATAATGTACCAATAAAGATTTGAATTTATTTTTTTTTTTATTTTTTATTTTTTTTAGGTTTTTTGAGACAGGGTCTCGCTTTTTTTGTGGTTCAGGCTGGCCCTGAGCTCAGCCTCAAACTCACATCACAATCCTCCTGCCTCTGCCTCCCGAGTGCTGGGATTACAGGCGTGAGCCACCACGCCCGGCACTGTGGTATGTGGTACTGGTTGCTGCTGGGCGTGAGTCTCCACACCCAGTATTGTTATGTGGTTACCGGGGAATCAAACCCGGGCCCTTGCTCTTGCAAGACAGGCGCCGGAACCACTGAGCTAACTCCCCGGCCCCCAAAGATTTGAATTTAAATAAAGAAAATAACCTGACAAAGCGAGTGACTCCGCTTTGCCCATGACTTATAGTTCATCGCTATTAAATTTGAGATTATTGTTTTCTCCGCTTTTGTGTATCTTTTATATTTTCTACTACAAAGAGGGAAGGGGAAATGTTGGAAATATTTCGTGTAATAGAAAAGAAACTTAGAAAAAACCCGCTATATATCTATAAAAAGGTTTGACTAAATAGGTTCACATTTAGTCACACCATAGAATACTGTGATGTGATATTATTAAAAACAATGATATATAGTTATCTGTCTCCGGATACGTAATAGTCTCCAAGATGTAGCAAGTTAAAAGTAGTGTACAACAATATGAATAATACACTTTCATTTATGTAAAAGGAGTAAATATGCACACATATGTATGTATTTTTGTAAGTAACTTCTAAAAGTATTCTTTTTTTTTTTTTTAGGTTTTTTGAGACAGGGTCTTGCTTTGTGGTTCAGGCTGGCCCTGAGCTCAGCCTCAAATTCACATCACAGCAATCCTCCTGCCTCTGCCTCCCGAGTGCTGGGATTACAGGCGTGAGCCACCACGCCCAGCACTGTGGTATGTGGTATGTGGTACTGGTTGCTGCTGGGCGTATTATGTGGTTACTGGGGATCAAACCCGGGTCTTTGCGCTTGCAAGACAGGCATCGGAACCACTGAGCTATATCCCCGGCCCTCTAAAAATATTCTTTAAACATTACAAAGAGTGGATGTCCTTGGAGAAGAGGCTGGGTGCTCTGAGAAACTGGTGTAAGGGAAAGCAGTATTAAGTATTTTTCTAATTTAAAAAGCACTTTCAATTGATTAGCAGTTCAAAGTATAGTAGCCCAGGCCAGTAATTAAGCACTGTGATTCTTGAATTGACTCATACTCATTGCTGAATAGATATTCAAAAAAAATTTTTTGCTGCCTGGTAAAAGTTTGGCAGTTAGAACACCTTTTGAAATTAGCTGCAAATCAGTCAGGATTAATGTACTCTTTTGTGTCAAAGGAAATACACGCACTTCTCACTCGCAAAGGAGAGAAACATTCCCATTTGGAGATTCCCCAGAGGGACTTATGTTTATAACTAAACACATGTTTTCAAAGGCTACTAAGCTTCAGAGGAAATTTGACCCTCTAACAGCAGTGGCAGAGATAATCCAAAACAGCAGATAATCCAAGCCTCATAATATTTTGTTTTTAAATGCACAGTATTATCTTTAGAAGCAGTCCATTTATGTTCTTAATTACATTTTGCTAAGGATAATAGACATATTAAAGTAAATTTGTCCTTTGCGCATACCCATCCAGAGAAGGCGGTGGAAGGCATGGGCCAGAAATATGTTTTGTGGTAGAAGAGATATTGATAACCTATAACTAGGTCAGCAGGGGGGGACTGTAGATTTTTATTTCACTTCCCACCACTTCCCATCATCATACAGACCTTGTGCTTTGCCTTCTTCTGACCGCTCCTCCGATACCATTTCTGAAAGCATTCCATCTAACTTTCCTTCTGAACTGAAAACTAAAATGACAATACAGACGTGTAAGAAGAGAAGAAATCATCAGCAGCCTTTCTGTTCATAAAGTAAAACGATTAGGGCATTTTTCAATTACTATGCTCCATATGGACAGTCCATTCTTCTGGCCTGGTCAGTGGGGTGGATCCTGTGCACTGATTTCTCCAGGTACACAGTTTAAAAGTAGGGCCGACGCCTGAGGTAGACTGTGAGGAAAGCTGCACACCACACGTAGCAGGGCACTGCTTTCTGACAAGGTGGTTCTTGCTGTGAACTTGTTACCTAGTCTCCCCTTTTCAGAAAGGCTCAGTGAGGCCTGAGGGCTGAGCTCCACGGGATAGAGAAGGAAATGGTGAAGACGCCCAGATTTCTAGTGTGGCCTGCTGGGTAGATGTGATGCCTTTAACAGAGACGTGGAACGCAGCAGGAGCTGCAGATCGGGGCAAAAGTTAGGAAGAGTTAGTGAGCTCCATTTTCCACAGGATAATTGGTGGGTCAGTAGGTCCTGACGGGTCACGTGGTGCATGGGGGTCATAACCTTTTAGCCAGTGAAAGAAACAAGCCATCCTTTCTATCCCTCTGAAAATCTTAATTCCCACCATATGTTTTACTGCCCATGGCACGTTACAGATCATTGGCCTATTTTTTTTTTTAATGACAGAAAACCGTATTTCTATTGTTCTTGTCTTTATACACTTAGCACTTACATGGCTAATAGAAAAGTTTCATTTTTTCAAACTGCAAGTCACATAAAAGTGTCTTGCATTTACCATAGTAGCTGTGTTCCCCTCAACTGACGTACACGGCCACTCATTTTCAGCTCACTTTAGCAAAATGCTTGCTTAAAGAAATACAAATATCCAGGAACCAGTAAGTCATCTGAAAATGTTCAGCCTGATTCACAGTTTAAAAACTCCCTTGAAACAGCACGGTTCACTTTCCCGTGTCGTCCAGGGTGTGGGGACACGGGTGAGCCGCACCCCAGTCCCCGCTGCCTCTTCCTGGCTGAAGTCTGCGCACCTGACTACTTTTCACCAGACGCCTATTCTTAGCTTCCTGACTTTTTCCTAGCTATTTCTCAAATGACTTTCTACAAATACATGCCCACAAGAACAGTAAACATTAAGATTCTTTGTTATAATGTTCAAATAGCAAACAGCTGGAGCCCACTTCAATCTCCATGAATGAGAAACTGCTTAAATCACTGCAGGTACATCAGCCAAAGGGATAACGTGCAACTACAAAAGAGAATAAAGGTCGGTTTGCACTGGACCCTGTGTTCAGTGTGGTCCCACTGGTGTCTAAACAGACAAAAGTGAACTAAAAATTCTTTCTCTACTTGTATATTATAGAAACTTGGGGATGAGTTTATAAGAAACTATTAATGATGGTGACTTCTAACGGTGAGATTATGGTGGAGAAGAACGCAGGAAGAATTGTTTTTTCTTTTTCTTTATTTATTTTTGAGACAGGGATCCTCTTGGTAGTTCAGGCTGGCCCTGAGCTCACTATGTAGGCCACACTCAAAACCAGGCCACACTCAAACTCACAGCAATCCTCCTGCCTCTGCCTCCTGAGTGCTGGGATCATAGGCGTGAGCCATCACACCCAGCATTGTTGTATGTGGTTACCTGGCATTGAACTCGGGTCCTTGCGCTTGCCAGGCAGATGCTGGAACCACTGAGCTAAATCCCAGGCCCTCTCCTTTTAGTTTTTAATTTGTAATCTTTTGCTGTACTGAGCATTAGATTCAGGACCTTGTGCTTGCAAGGTAGGACACAGTGCCATTGAAACAAATCCCTGGCTTCTCTTTTATTTTTTGCTATATCCACTAATTTGACTTAAAAAAAAAAAAGAAAGAAAGAAAAGAAAAAAGCACATCTGTATCTAAAACAAAGAAAAGGAAAAGCTGAAAAAGAACTTTGACATTAAAAGATATTAATTTTGCAACCTTTAAAAATCTATGCTTCTCTTTGGATACATCTAAAATTGTCATATTCTCTTTTAGGTTATTTGAAATTTTAAAGCAAATTAAATATTGTTACTACAAATGCATTAGGACAATGCACCAAAAAGATATTTTGTTTTGAAAACACACATATACCTCTTAGAAACTCTAATATTGGGCTGGGGACTTAGCTCAGTGGTTTGGGTATCTGCCTGGGAAGTGCAAGATCCCGAGTTCAATCCCCAGTGCCACATACCACAGTGCCCGGTGAGGTGGCTCATGCCTGTCATCCCAGTATTCATAAGGCAGAAGCAGGAGGATTGCTAAGAGTTCAAGGATGGCCTGAACTACATAGCGAGGTCCTGTCTCAAAACCAAAAGCAAAGCAAAACTCTAATATTATCTTCTATAATCACTCTTAAGGAAATCAAATTATCTCATGAGTGCTCAGGATCCATAGACCACTTATTGCAGTGGCTTTTTAAAAAGAGTTTTATTGAGGGATAACTGACACAAGAAGAAATACAGGGGCTGCGCGCTTGCTTAGCAACCCAACAGAGTGTTTGAAAAGTGCATATTAAAAGTAAATCTTGCCCTAGTCTCCCTCTTCCCTCCTCCGTTCCTTGTTCCTTCTCCCATTTGAACATTTTCTTCTTACTTTCCAATATCTGTTCTTCATTTGGCTCCCCATTTACCCTTTCAGTTACTCACCCTAAAAAAACAATGCTATATTTAAACACGCATGTCCAGTTTATTTTACTTAACATTACAAAAATAGGAAAAAGAGAACTAAGATATATTAGGCTTGGATACAAATTACCTCTGATGAATGCGATCAATATCTGGCAAAAATGTACCCCAAAAATTAATTTTTAAGAAAGTGTAGAGTCAGCAATGGGGCGGGGTGGGGGATGTAGCTCAGTGGTACTGTGCCTGCCTGGCAAGCAAAAGGTCCTGAGTTCAATTCTCAGTACCAAAAAAAAATCAGTAATAAAATAAATAAATAACCAAATCATCTCAAAGTGTGTATCTGGGACAGGAATTTAACTGAGTGGTTCTGGTGCCTGTCTCGCAAGGTGTGGAGTTTGGTTCCTAGTACTATTTAAAAAAAAAAAAAAACAAAGTAGTCAAAGGGTTACCTAAGCTCCTCTGGTCATTCGAGCACCATAGTGACAATATGAATCAACCTAGATGTCCATGGATGTGTGAATAGATAAAAAAGAAGTGGCACACACACCGGGGAATAAAAAAGGAGATTTGGTCTTTTGTGACAATAGGGTTGAACCTGGAGGACATTATGTTACAGAATGGCAAGTACTGCATCCCATTTCATTTCTATATGGAACATGATTTTTTTTTTCAGTACTAAGAACGCTGAATCCACTCTGCAAAGGAGCTAACTTTTAGCTCTAAATTATGTTTTATTTTGCTGCAGGGTCTCAGTTGCTTAGACTGGCCTTGAGTTTGCAGTCTTCCTGCTTCAGCCTCCCAGGGGGCTGGGATGACAGGTGTGCACCACCAGGCCAGGCCATACAGGAAATCTTAAAAAGTCAGATCGGAGATACATCCTCAAGGGAGTGTGGAAAAGTGGGAGATATTGATACAAAGACAAGAAATTTCAGTTAGTCAGGAGGAATAAACTCAAGATATCTACTGTACAATGTGATGGATATAGTTAATAACAAAGTATTGTGTTCTTGAAACTTGCTAAGAAAATAGGTTTTATGTTCTCTCCACAAAAAAGTGCTAAGTATGTGAAATAATGTGTGTTAATTAGCTTGATTTAATTATATATAGCTTTGGAAGCATCATGAGATGCATCATGAATCTATGCAGTTTTAATTTGTCAACGTAAAAGTGTCTTGTTTCCTAATAATGGCTGTTTATGTATTCCCACCAAACTATCACCACAATCAGAACAGTAAACATATCCATCACCCCAAATTCCTCTTTCTTCTTTGTAGATTTTGCTTTCTGCCCACTATAACCCAAAACTTCTGGCCTGATTTGTATCACTATAGGTTAGTTTGCATTTAATAGAATTTTTATGTAATAAAAATCATACAATATGTAAGCATTTTTTCTGGCGTCTTTCATTTATGATAATTATTCTGAGACTCGTCTATGTTGTTGCGCATAACAAAAGTTCATTTCTTTTTATTGCTGAATAGTATTACACTATATGAATGTTCTGGAATTTGTTCACCCACATGTGAATGGATGTTTGGGTTTTTTCAGTTTTTAGCTATTACAAGTAAAATTATCATGAATATTCACAGAATAGAAAAGACTTCGAATGGACATGTTTTCATACTGGTCAGATAAATACCTAGAAAGATAATGGCCAAACCATAGAATATTAAACTTTTGAAGAAACTGCCAGTTGTTTTTTTAAAGAAGCTTTACCATTTCACATTCCCACCAACAGTGTACAGGAATCTGGTTTCTTCTACAACCTAGCCAGCATTTGGTATAATTAGCTGTGATGCTTAAACCTGTTAACTCAGTTGTTTTGGGAGCCGCCTGCTTGGAGGGCTAGTAATGAACACAGGATGTGTCTCTTTGGGACTTGGAGATATGGCCTCAGTTCCTGGCCTCTTCCTCTTTGGTGTTGTTCTGCTCCACTTCACTGCTGCCTTAGAGAAGCAGCGCTCCTCCATCAAGCCCTCCTGCCAGGACGGCCCTTCTTTGGAGAAAGGTTACCACTGACTGAATCTCCCAAAACCGTTAGCCCAGCCAATCTCTCTTCTTTGAAGTTGTGGATGTTGGGTATCGAGTCCCAGGGAGGAAAAGCTGACTAATACATCAGTCTTTTAGTTTTAGTCACTGAGGTGTACAGTAGCATCTCTACCTTGAGGTCATATCCACAAACGAAATAAATAGGACACAGATGTGTAAATACCATATCATTTCTCTAGTGTGGGAAACTGAAGGTGTAAACAAGGTCCAGAATGTATGACAGATATTGTGAAATAGGAAGAAAAACGCTCAGAGGGAAAGGGGAAATGAGTCGACTCAGGAAAACAAAGAAGGGAAAGAAAAAATTTGATGGTAAAAAGAAACAAAGCTTATGTATACCAGGAGGGTGGAGGGTTGAAGGAGGGGCACGGAAATAGGGAAAAATAAAAATCAAGATATATCTTGTACAGGTACAAATTCTTAATGATGAATGTAAAAATAATGTATATATAAAATGCATCAATAATTCAATAAATGAAAAAGTGTACAGTAGTATCTCTGCATTTTTTTTGTTTTTGTTTTTTCTATGCTGGGGTTTGAATTAGGGCTTCATGCATACTTGGCATTTGCTGTACCACTGAACTGTACCGTGACCCCTATTATAGTTTTAATTTACATTGAATTAATGGCTACTGACATAGGACATCTTTTCCATGTACTGTGTTGTCATCCATGTATATTCTTTGGTAAGCAGTCCAAATCTTTTGATTTCTTTTTCTTGTCAATTTATATTGAACTGTAGTACTTTTTTTCCCTTTTATTGAGTTTATTGGTAAATTTTAGGTACACACCACGATACATTCAATACTGAGAATTTGTAACTGTACATGATTATATCTTGATTTTCATTTTGTCCCATTCCCTGCCCTCCCTAAAACTCAGCCCCATATACAAAAGTTTTGTGTCTATTATTTTTATTTTTACCATCAAATTTTTCTTTCCCTTGAGTACTTTCTCCTGCTTCCTTTCCCTTTCCCCTTTGAATATTTTATTTCTATTTCACAACACCTGGGTTTTTTTTTTTTTCAATAAAATGGAGTATTACTCATCCATAAAAAATTATAAATAACAGACATTTATAATTAAATGGATGTACCTTGGGGATATACTCATAAATGAAATAAATAGAATGTATGTAGGAGTTTTTTTTTTCTTCCCCTTTTTTGAGACAGAGTTTTCCTCTGTAGTTCAGGCTGGCCCCAAACTCACTATATAGCCCAGGCCAGCCTCAAACTCACAGCAATCATCTTGCCTCTGCCTCTTGAGTTCTGGGATTACAGGCATGAGCCACCATGCCTGACCTTGTAGTATGCAGTTACTGGGGATTGAACTCAGGACCTTGTTTGCCAGGCAGACACAAGAGCCACTGAGCTAAATCTCCAGCTCTGTAGGAGTTTTTTATACAGTGTGTATCCAAGTCCTTTGTGAGAACTAAGACCTCTAGTTATTTTCATTCAATCAATGCCTTATCTTTATATTCTCTTAAGCAGTGGTTTTTTTTGAAGAGGCGAGACATTTTAGATTTTAGTGATATTCAATTTATACGTTTGTTCTTTCATGGATGTGCTTTTGGTATTATATCTAAGAAATCCTTGCCTAACCAAAGTTCAAAAGAAAATTTTTCTCCAAAATTTTCTTTGAGAATTTGTATAGCTTTAGAACTATAGTTTAGACTGCATAGGAAACATATCTGGAGTTAATTTTTATATATGATATGATATATGAATAAAAATCATTTTTACCTATGGATATTAAAATGTTCCAGTACATTCTTTCCAGGAGTTGGTTCTTCCTCACTGAGTTGCATTTTTTTTTTCAGTATCGAGGATCAAACTCGAGCCCTGTGCTTCCTAGGTAGGCATGGTGTGTCTTGAACTAGATCCCTGGGACTCACATTCTTTTGATTACTGTAGCTTTATAATATATCTTGAAATCAGGTCATGTTAGTTCTCCGACACTGTTCAATTTCAAATTTGGGTTTATTGTTCTAGGTCTGTATTTCCACAGGAATTTCAGAATTATCTTATGAATTTCTACCAAAAAAAGTCTGCTAGGATTTGGAGTAGCAACGTGTTGAACATATATATATCTGAGCCAGGGATGTAGCTCAGTGGCACTGTGCCTGCCTGGCAGGCACAAGGTCCTGATTTCAATCCCTGAATCCACAAAAAAAAAAAAAAAAAAAAAAAGGAAAGAACATATAGGTCAATTTGTATAGAATTGATATCTAAACAGTATTCAGTATTTCAATCTATGAATACAATATATCACTGTATCTTTCTTAAAATTTTTTTGACACTATGTCTTGCTATGTAAATTAAACTGACCTTGAGCTCACCATGCAGTGCAGAATGGTCTTCAACTCATTATGTAGCCTAGGTTGACCTTGAACGCATTATGTAGCCCAGAATGGCCTCAAACTCATAACAATCCTCCTGCTTCAGCTTCCCAAGTGCTGGGATTACAAGTGGGCTACTATGTCTTGCCTATTTTTATTTTTTTAGTAGTACATAATGATGACATTCCCTCTAGGGAGTTGGTACACACTTATAACACATCGCAGTTCTTTTTATATGAAGATATACCATGTACAGGTACATGGTCTTCCCCCCCAATCTCTTGATTCATTTAGCATTTGAAAAAAATCTCTGTCCATCTCTCTGCTTCCTATTACCTACTTTTTATTTTGCTCTTTATTTATATTTTAAGTTTCTCATGTAAGAAAAAGCATGTAATAGTTAAGCTTGTGTGTCTGACATTTTGCCTAACATGGTTTCAAGGAGTATTTACTTTCTTACAAATGATTTAAATTTATCCTTCTTTCTGGCACAGTACAATTCTGTTATGTCTAAGAACTCAAAAAATTGCTTCTTATAGGCTGGAGACTTAGCTGAGTGGTTCCAACACCTGTCTCACAAGCTCAGGGGCCTGGGTTCAATCCCCAATGACCACATACAACAATACTGGATGTGGAGACTCACAGCCACCAGCAATCAGTACTATACACCATAATGCTGGGAGTGGTGGCTCACACCTGTAATCCCAACACTCAGGAAGCAGAGCCAGGAGGATTGCTGTGAGTTCGAGGTTCATCTGGGTCATGTAGTGAGCTCAGGGCTAGCCTGAACTACAAAGCGAGACCCTGTTTAAAAAAAAATTCTTCATATAATTTTAAACTCTATTTATTAGGCAGATAATGTTCTTCTGAAGAAGCAATCTCTTTACCATTATGAAATGAAAATTTTTATCCCTAATAGATTTACGCTGCAATCTACCTTGTCTGATATTAATATAATCACTTCAGCTTTTAAAAATACTAACATTAGCATAGTAAATCTTTACCGAAGCATTTCATTTTAAGCTAATAGTGTCTTTGTCTTTTTTTTTTTTTTTTTTTTTTTTTTGGTAGCAAGGATCGAACTCAGGACCTTATGCTTGCCAGAATCACTGAGCTACATCCTTGGCCCTAGTGTCTTTGTCATTCTTTACCCATCCACTTAGTTTGAACATAATCATATATCTGAAATGAATGTCTTAGGTTGAGGGTGTAGTTCAGTGGTAGAGCACGTGCAGAGCTTGTGCGAGGCCCTAGGTTCCGTCACCAGCACCAAATCAATCAAGTGAGTATCTTGAAGGCAGCTTATAGATGAGTCTTTTGATGGGAGTTTATTAACCGTGGATGCTTCCTGTGATTATTCATGGGCTTTGTTGTAAGTCTACTTCCTTACTATGTGTCTTTTATCTGTTCAGTCTTTGTTCCTTTGTCTTTCTTATGACTTCTTTTGGAAAATAGTACTTTTTATTTCCTTTGTTGTCTTAATTAGTTATAAATATTTATACTGTTATTTTAGTGGTTACTTTTTTAGAATTTATAGTTCAAGAAAGTCTCACTTTGCATAGTAGTGTTGGACCATAAGAATGACCTTGCAAGCTGAACTGTACAAAGAGATTTCAATAATTAATAAGAAAAGTTATAATCATTCCATGACCTTGAAAATCTTTCTCAAAATATTAAAAACTCTCATCATCATTTATAAATGTAGAGAAAATAAAAACATAAAAATAACTACTTAGTATACTGTCATTTATTTATTTATTTGGTACCAGGGATCAAACTCAGGACCTTGCACTTGCAAGGCAGGCGCTGGAACCACTGAGTTAAATCCCAACCTAGTATACTATCATTTAAAACACAAATACAGAGTATTACAGAAGAGTAATGTGTTTTTTTATTTAAAAATTCATCAAGGTGGTTTTCCCTTGCAACAATACAGAGAAGACACAACTTGAGTAGACATACCTCTAGATACAACTAAAACTCCCATATATTATATATAAATGAACATAAGAAGATTCTAAAAGCTGGAAAAGAGACTCAATTGGCTAGGAACCTTGGAACACAATGAACAAGGTGGTACTGAGTCCCCTAGGTTTTCTTCTGCCTCATGTACCTCACACACTAAGAAGAAGGAAAGATAAACCCAAAAATGTCAATAGGAATAGACACCAAAAAAGTTCCGGTAAAACCTGTTCTCTCTAGCCAGGGTGTGATAAGATAGAGAAAATAAAGATAGGTAGAAAAGAGACAAGGAAAATCATAACTTAAGCCCTGTACTTTGAAGAAAACTACAGTTTCAGAACATAAAATTACCCAAGTTCACAATGCTTTTTCTCTTCTAGGAAACTTATTCCAGATAGATTCCAAAAGGTCTTGAAGATACAGAGTAAGCCTGTAAGTAGGGCCCTGGGTGCTTTTCACATGTAAGTTGATTCTGCACTCCTCCTCCCACTGAACCCTGTCCTCAGGGCAAACACGTGCACATGGTTTTCATTCTAACTTGGCCACCCAATGGGCAGCCTGACAGACAGCGGGAATACACACCCTACATCACTCACATTGAACACATCACCTTCCGAACACCACATAAAATCCTTTAACTCCTGACCATAACATACCTCTCTGGAGGGTCAGAATTCTTTCTCAGTGTGTAACTCTTCCTAATAAACCCTTTTTGGAGGGAGAGGGGTGCTGGGGATCAAACCTACACTTCATGCATGTTAGTCAAGTACTCTACCACTGAGCCATATTCCCAGCCCCTAATAAACCTTTTTATGCATGTCACTACCGGATTCTGAACATTCTTTTTCAGTGACAGGAGTCAGTGAAGTTATTACCTCTTCTGTGTATGAGTGATTTGTGGTCCCCACTTCCTCTTTGGAAAACATCCTCAGTCCACACCTGGTGACAAAATAAGCCGAGACAGGAGGAGCTGGATTCCAGCCTGGACAGTTTAGTAACTAAGTGAAACTGTCTCAAAAAGTGGAATGGGGAGTGGGCTGGGGATGTAGTTCATTGCAAAAGTCTTAGGTTCAGACTCTAGTACTGAAAAAAAAATCTCATTTACAATAGGATCAAGAGCAATAAAGTGGGCCGGGGATTTAGCTCAGTGTTTCCGGCACCTGTCTCACCACATGCAAGGGCCTGGGTTCGATCCCCCGGTGACCACACACAATACTGGGCATGGAGACTCATGTCCAGCAGCAATCAGTACCACATAGCACAGTGCCGGGCATGGTGCCTCACGCCTGTAATCCTAGCGCTCGGGAGGCAGAGGCAGGAGGATTGCTGTGATGTGAGTTTAAGGCTGAGCTCAGGGCCAGCCTGAACTACAAAGCCAGACCCTGTCTCAAAAAAAAAAAAAAAAAAAAAGAACAATAAAATATTTGGGAATAAATTAACAAGTAAGATGCAAGACTGAAAACTAAAACTATTGTTGAAAGAAATTCAAGAAACCTTGTAAATTGAAAAAGACTACCCATGTTTATCAGTTGGAAGACTTAGATTTGTTAAGATGGTAGGGCTGGGGATTTAGCTCAGTGGTTCCAGCAGCTGCCTTGCAAGTGCAAGGCCTGGGTTCGATCCCTGGTAACCACATGCAACAATGCCAGACATAGAGGGCGGTGGCTCATGCCTGTAATTCGAGCACTTGGGAGGCAGAGGCAGGAGGATTGCTGTGAGTTCAAAGCTGAGCTCAGGGCCAGCACGAACTACAAAGTGAGACCCTGTCTCAAAAAAAAAAAAAAAAAGATGGTAGTATTCTTCAAATTCATCTACAGAGTTAACCCTATTTCTGTCAGAATTATAGCTGAAATGAACAATCAGATCCTGAAAATTTATACAGAAATGTACAAGAATGAGCAAAACAATCTTGAAAAAGGACAAAGTTAGAGGACTCACAATTTCTAATTTCAAAACTTACTATAAAACTATTGCAATGCAAATAGTGTATAAATGCTGTAATAGTAATAATGGTCTAGTAACAAATTCATACATCTAATAGTTTGTGCTGAGGGTGCCAACTCGATTAAATGGGAGAAAGAACTGCCTAGGCACTAAATAGTGCTGGGCCAACTGAACATTCACGTATAAAAGAATGAAGTTGGAATACTACCTCATACTATATACAAAAATTGACATAGGTGTGCGGTCGAATGTCATGACAACACCCCATCAGTTAGCTGTTATGGATGGTGGCCCAGAAAAGACAGAAGCTGACATCTGTTTCACCAAAATTATTAAAAGAGGCAAACTAAAAAAATCAACAAGGTGAATGATTTCACTGATACAGCAAATTGACCAGCATCAAAAGAATTGGTTAGTGGGTCTGGGGATTTAGCTCAGTGGTTCCCACTCCTTCCTTGCAGGCGCAAGGTCCCAAGTTCAATACCACAATGACGGTTGTGGTGATTCACATTCATCAGCAATCAACACCACATACCACAATGCTGCGCTAGGACTCAAGAGGCAGAGGCAGGAGGATTGCTGTGACTTCACGGCTAGCCTGGACTACATAGTAAGCTCAGGGCCAGCCTGAACTACAAAATGAGACCCTGTCTCAAAAAAAAAAAATGGTGAAGGAGGAGAAGGGAAGTAAAAATGACAAAGATGTTACATGTACATGGACCAACTCTCCGTGGTGAGTTGCATTGATTTTATATCACAAACATGTACTAAAAGTTCTACATAAAAGTAATTGTGAACAATGGCATCATAACCCAAGGGGGGAAAAGCCTCTATCTAAACAGAAAAGAAAAAGAAGATTGAAAAAGAGAAGTAACAGTGAAAAAGAAAGAAAGCAAGATGGCCCTTGTGAAAATGTCAGAGATGAGACATATTGAAGTAATTAAAGAAAAATCTAACAAGCACAAGTGAGCACCACTCCACCAAGATGATGTAAGATTAGAAAATTACAGAGTCTAAGATCCTAGAGTAGTTTGGAAGATCTTGGAACCTAAAATAAGTAGATTAGCACTAAAAAACAGACAAAACTAAAGGTGAGATAAGAGAAAAGAGACGATCAAGATGAAGTTTCCAGTATGAAAATCAAGAGTACTAGCTTCCTTTATAGACTAAGGAAGAGGGTAGGTCAAAGACAGAGAAGAGGAAGAGGAAATTCTTCATTGAACTTGCATGATTTGTATGGTTATCAAGAAGATGGCTAAAGTAGTGATCAACCATTTCAAACAATGTAATACCAGGATAATGTATTAGTCTAATTATAATATAGGCACGCAGGTACACCTTCTGGAAGATGTTAAAAAGAATATATTAAACCACCAAAGGAATATTTTAAAACAAACGTGTATGAATATGGTTTCTTGTCTATTTTCCTGATTGATTGCTTGTTTCCACCAGATTCAGTCTCTCACTATTAACTTGAATTTCACTTCAGAGACACTAAAAGGTGGCATGGAAATACAAGTTGTAGAAGGAAACATGAGACAAATAATGGAAGCAAATAAGACCAAATTTTGACTCTCCTCTACCAACTATGCCACAAACAGACTTCTCTCAGCTGATGGAGTGCTCACAGGTCATACTACACTAAATGTTATGGTTTTGACCTAGATTGTCCCCCAAAGGATAATTTGTTCACAGGTGGGGCCTTTGGAAGGTGATCAGTCATGCTGGTGCTGCATCATTGGTGAATTTATGGGATTTCACTGGATTGTGGATTGTAGATAAGTCCATAGCTGAATGTGTTGTTGAGAGATAGGACTTGGTCAGAAGAGGTAGGTCAGTAGGGATGTGACCTGGAAGAGTGTGTCTCCCTCCTCACTTCTACCCTTCTCTTTCTGCTTCCTGCCTTGCATGAGGTAAGCAGCTTTTCTTGTCAGACCCTCCACTGTACTCTTCCTGCCCTGACGCCAGGCATCTGTGGACTGAGTCCTCTAAAAACCACGAGCCAAGGTCAACCTTTTAGTTGTGGGTATCTGGTATTCTGTCCCAATTACATACAAGTGATTAAGACACCAAGATTTTTGCCTCACATGAAGTATCTGTCCCATATTCTCCAAATAACTGGAAGTCCACAAAAATACTGGAACAAATCATCTTTGTGCAACATCTAGAGAACTACTGACCACTTTGCCTCCCTTAAACTCAGAACATTAATATCTCTCTAAGTAATCTGTTCTATTCGGTTAAAATTGCTTTAACAAAATATTCAAAACTGGACATCTTGTAAAAATAAAAATGTATTTATCACCATTCTAGAGATAGGAAGACCAAGATGAAAGCACTACCAGATTTGTTGTCTATGAGGGCTTTTCCTCTGGTTCATAGATCACACATGCTTGTGTCCTCATGTGACAGAAGAGATGAATCATCCAGCTCAGGCCTCTTTTACAAGGGCACTAATGCTATTCACATAAATTCTCCCCAGTTACCCAATCACCTCCCAAAGGTCCCAGCACTTAGTGCCGTTACTTTGAGGTTAAAATTTCAATGCATTAATTTTGGGAGGTGATGTGAGGGCAAGAACATCCAGACCATAGCAGTTGGACAGAAATGAAAAAGAGATGTCATCTACTCTACATGAAATGGAAGGAAACTTGTCTGCACCTGATAAAACTTTGAGTCCACTACTTCCTCTAGAAAAATACAGATGAAAAAAGCTTAATTTTTTGGACTAAGAAATAAAATACATAGAAAAAAGATGAAAGATGTGTGTACTGATTGGTTCAACAATGGTTCAGATTAGGGAATCTTTGATTAGAGTTTAAACAAATTTTGATTGATCACTATACCTTACATGAGAAAACACCCTGAAGGGTATCAAATGAATAGCTTCATTGTCTCAAGCAAACCTTGTGGGAGAAAAATCTTTGCCAGCTACTCTTCCAATGGAGTATTAATATCCAGAATATGTAAGAACTCAAAACATTTAGTAACAAAAAACCCGCCTTAATAATCCCATCAAATGAATCCAATAGACAGTTTCGCAACAGAAGTACAGATGGTCAGTGAGTATATTTTAAAAATGTTCAATATCGGGGCCGGGGATTTAGCTCGATGGTTCCGGCGCCTGCCCTGCAAGTGCAAGGTCCTGGGTTTGATCCCCGGTTAACCACATACAACAATGCTGGGTGTGGAGACTCACGCCCACCAGCAATCAGTACCACATACCACAGTGCTGGGCATGGTGGCTCACGCCTGTAATCCCAGCACTCAGGCAGAGGCAGGAGGATTGCTGTGAGTTCAAGGCTGAGCTCAGGGCCAGCGTGAACTACAAAAGCCAGACTCAGTCTCAAAAACACAAAAATGTTCAATATCTTTAGCTATCAGGGAAATGCAAATCAAAATTATAGTGAGATTCCATCTCAGCCTAATCAGAATGATTGTCACACACCTATAGTCCTATTGCTCTGGAAGCAGAAGCAGGAGGATGTTTATGAGTTCGAGGCCAGCCTGGGCCACATAGTGACTTCAACTTCAGTTTGAACTACATACTGAAACTGTCTCCAAAAAATGAAAAATACAAAAAGCAAAAACAAAACAAAAAGAACAAAAGGGCCGAGGATTTAGTTCAGTGGTTCTGGTATCTGCCTTGCAAGTACAGGGTCCCAACTTAGATACCTGGTACCACATATCACAATGCTGGACACGGTGGCTCACGCCTGCAATCCCAGCACTTGGGAGGCAGAGGCAGGAGGATTGCTGTGAGTTTGAGGCTGACCTGGGCTACATAGAGTTCATGGCCACTCTGAACTACAAAGCAAACTCCAGTCTCAAAAAACTGGAAAAAAAAAATCCAACAAAGCAAATGAACAATATTGGTAAAATGTGGAATAGGAGGAAAAGTTCCAGGATTTTTTTTTCAGACAGGGTCTTGATTTGTAGTTCAGGCTGGCCTTGAACTCACTATGTAGCCCAGTTGAGCCTTGAACTTGCAGCAATCTTCCTGCCTGTGCTTCCTGAGTGCTGGGATACAAGTGTGGGCCACTACACCTGGCACTGTGGTGTGTGGTACTGATTGTTGGTGGGCATGAGTCACCATGCCTGGCACTGTGGTATGTGGTTACCGGCAAGCAGATCAAAGCCAGGACTTCGCACTAGCAAGGCAGGTGCTGGAAGCACTGAGCTAAATCCCCAGCCCAAGGAATAGTTATATACCCTTGGTGAGAATGTAAATTAAGTACGACCACTCACTGTAGAAATTAATACTAAACTTCTTTTTTAAAATTTTTAAATTCAAGTCTTTATTGTTATATTATGAATACGCATCATCATTGCATTCAACATTGAAAGTTTGTACCAGAGTATGAAATGACTTGATTCTCATTTTTCCCCTTTCCACCCGCCCTGCAACACCTCAACCCCTATACACATAAGCTTTGTTTCCTTTTTTCTTTATTACTATCACATTCTTCTTCCCCTTGTTATTTACCCCTACACCCTCTTTTCTTTTAAATATTTTCTATTTCACCATATCAACTCTACGTACTACAACTCATTTATATGTTCATTTTCTCATACCAGAGAAACGATATGATATTTACACATCTGTGACTTATTTATTTCACTTATGAGGATGTCCTGCAGGTACATCCATTTGAGTATGAATGACTCAATCTTATCATTTTTAATGGCAGAGTAATACTACATTCTATAAAAGAACCACATCTTCATTATCCAGTCTCCAGTTGATGAATATTTGGATTGTTTCCAAGATTTAGCAATCACAAACTGAGCTGCTATAAACATGGGATCACATATTTTGCTATGATATGAATCTTTAAATTTTTTTGTATATACACCTAATAGAGCGATGGCTGGGTCAAATGGGACCTCCAATCCTAGCTTTTTGAGGAATTTCCACATTGATTTCAATATGGAACTTCTTTGAGGAACTAAAAATAGAGATACTGTTTGATTCAACTATTCCACTCATCAGTATATTCCTGAAAGAAACAAAGTCAACATTCTCTAGAGATCTTTGCCAACACATGTTTACTGCAGCACAATTCACATAGCTATCAGTGGAAACAGTCGGTCAATGATGGAGAACTTTTCAGAGCTTCCAATAATAATAGTCTGCTGTGGCACACGTGCCATAGGTTCAACACCACTAGCCTTTGTGCTTCTTAACTGATTAATAAAGAAAATGACATATATGTATATGTATATATATAAACTATGGAATATCACTCGCCATAAAGTTAAAATAGTGTCTTTTTTTTTTTTTTTTTTTTTTTTTT
>PVIR01013245.1:0-42717 GCA_004026965.1 Petromus typicus
AAAAAAAAAAAAAAAAACACATTTCTTTCACATCGCCTTAGCTATCATGGGCAACAGTGACACAAGTTCATTTCAGATCATATTACAGGTGTGTTTATCTGTACTTGAAAGTGCCAATCTACATTATGGATTAACATCCAAAGCCTTCAATTCTTCACAACACAGCTGACAAAATATGCCTTGAAGCATGATTTTCTATTTCACTTCTGCTTCCTTAGCTGGAAAATCACAAAGTATTGTGTTTCTTTTGTTACACTTTGTGAAAACAGGTTATGCTGCTTTTCAAACCTGGAAGGACTGTTAAAGATAAGTGAGAAGTCTCTGGGGAAGAAAAGGAGGGGGCTGTGAAATTGCTGGTGCTGAGAGAAAAGGTATAAGTAAAATGCCACAAAGCCTGAAGTGTATCTTTCTGTCATGCCGATTTTGAAGAAAGATTTACATAATCTTCTAGTTTATTTTTAGTTATCTCTTTTACATTAAGTAACAAGATTCAAAAAAGTAATAATATCAGTTGCTCTTTATTTCTATTGTTTGCAGGTGATTTGATATTGGTCATAGAAAGTAAGTTTAAATATCACCAACTATTCTATAATTGCAGTACTTCAAAAATTATGAAGAAAGGGTTAAGATATGATTTCAATATATTTATTGAGAGAATATCTATTCAAAAAAAATATGCATAATAAGGAAGTATACCTGTAATCCAAGACTAGCCATCAGACACTAAGTCAGTTAAATCCTCTAAGTCTCGGGGTTTTTTTTTTTTCCTTATATAAATACATATGGGTAAGTTGTGTGATAACTACAGTTCATGGGAAGTAGTCTTCTAGCTACATAAAGTATTACAAAAGAAGAACTAATGAAGAACCAAGAAAATATTTCCTTTCCTAGGTCTATGAATTAGAAAAAAAAATTTAAAGTCAGTATTTTAAAAATGTCTATCTATGTGCAATAGACATATGGAAAAGTATAAAAATATGATTTTTTTAAAAAAATAAGGTCTCACTTTACTTCATGCTGGTCTTGAACTCAGCCTCGAACTTAGAAGTCCTCTTGCCTCTGCCTCCCTCATGCTGGTATTACAGGCATGAACCACCACGCCCAGTACTGTGGTGTGTGGTGCTGATTGTTGATGGGTGAGTCACTGCACCTGGCATAGTTGCATGTGGTTACTAGGGATTGAACTCAGGACCTTACACTTGCAAGGTGGGTACCAGAACAAATGAGCTAAATCTTTGGCCCATATACATTCATATTTTAAAAAAATATTTTATGTACTACACAGCACAAAGAAATAGAAAGATTTTTACAAGATTTATATTTTCAAATAAATGTTGCAATGAAAATTTAATACTCTCGCAAATCCATTATAAGTGCATACTTTCATATACAAAATCTAGATAGTACTGAACAATGGAAATAGCAAAATAGCCAGTAAATATGTCTGTTTCTTCGAACTGTCATAACAAAGAAACACAGACTAGGTAATTCTAAGTCTTCAAGAGATTAAAATTTCAAGGCCAAATGGTCAGTAAAACATGGGTGGTTTTGCTGAGAACTCTCTCTTTTGCCTATAGGTGGCCTTCTCCACATATTTCTATGATCTCCCTTTGTCTTCCTCTCTTTTTCTTAATATGGTACCAACTTGGTTAGGATTAGCTCCTAACCAAGAGATCTCATTTTTCCTTGCAAAATATCCCATGGCCAAATAAAGTCACTTTCTGATGTGTTGCAGGTTAGAACTTCACTGTGTAACTTTTGGGATGGCACAATTCAGCTCATCACACTCATTAGGTTTTTGAAAAATTCCAGTTAATTCCTTAAGCAATATTAATTCAGTTATTTTAATCAGTAAAAATACATGAACTTATGATGAAATTGGCTAGATTTTAGCAGTTAGACCTCATATAAATGCAGTTGATTAAACCATTGGTACAGCTGCCTTGAAAACTATATGGAAACTTTTACTAAAACTGAACTATCACATCCCAATGTATTACTTTTTATTTTAAGTTTATATACTCTACAACAGCACTTTGACTTTCACAGAAAAATGGCTAACATCAAAACTGGAAAATTTCAAATACTCATCCAAAGTAGAACTGACCAAAAAACAAAACCAAGCAATTCATAGTATGATATATTAATACAATGAAATATAATGTATTAATGCAAACAGAATCAATGATTATATGTTAATATAATTGACATCTAAAAATTCATGTTCAGAAAACTGACACCCAATAAGCCTATCTAATATGACTCTACAGAAATTTCCAAATGCCGCTTATGGCTTTTATTTTTTTTTAATTTATAATGCCACTTATGTTAATTATGTTCAGATTTTTAGTTAATAGATTTCTTCTTATTTATATTTTATATTTCTATATTAATGTGGATACATTGATATACATATTTAATCAAAACACAATTTTCTTTTTTGTAATAATTTTAGTGTTTAGAATGAAGAAGTGGTATTTGCATCACGGATTTCAAACTTGACCGATTTATTTCAGTAAAATAAATAACATATTTTTTTCCAAAATTTTGAAAGAAGAAAGAAGAGGAGGAGAAATGGAAGCAAATGTCTGGTTCATACTTTCAGCATCTTCCATGAGTATAGCACAATATCTTAAACTCTGTGTAAGAATAAATGAGTGAAGTTCATGATATGGAGCAAAGGTAGATTACTAGACTCTCAAGTTCAATCTAAGGAAGAACTCATTAACAACTGTAATAGTCCAGTTTACTATTAAATAAATAAAAAACTGGGAAATAGAATTTCTTGGTACAGGATTATAAGACACATATATTTGATTTCAATTTTAGATGATTAAATTACAAACTTAAGAAACTGTAGGTCGAGACTATTTGGCCACAGTTCACTCAAACACAGTCCGAGTCATGCAACTTAACAAGAATCCTCGGCAACAGAGATTAAACTGATTGATCCAAAATCCATGCACATTCTCAGACTTCATTAAATTTTATCTGTGACCATGAACTCTCTTCTGTTTCATGCAGAAATTCCCAAATAAAAATATTCTTCTTCATATGTTTATGCTGGATTGGCTTTTAATCACAGATACTTTATAGTTCAGTCTCCAATTACTGAGCAAATCCAGAAACACACTACAAAATATTTTTATTTTATTTTACTTTGCAGACTATACAGACTGTGAGAGATTTGTTTTCTGTTGCCTTGCTGATGCAAAACCTCTAAAGATATCCCATACTTTCCTTTGACAAGTTGTTGAGTTTGTCTGTTATACTGAAAATTACATGTGAGTTTAATTGTAGATTGCAGTTTAACTGGTAGTTAAACTAGACTCTTTTTCAAGGAGGCCTATATTTTCCAGACATTAAAGTTTATTAACCATTCCTAGTTAATACTGGCACATGATTAATAAGGGGCTACTTACATGCTTACATTTCATAAATGAGTTTTTTTCTCAATTACTTAATTTCATTTGGTAGAGTAACTACTAAGCAATGTTTCCTACTCAATAAACTGCTTCTACTCCTATCTGGAATTTGGAGAAAACTTTTAACACTATTTTATTTTACAGTAATAGAAATGAAAAGAAAAACATCAAGCTTAAACTAATATTTCAAGGTGTTTTCCTCTATTTAAACCTACATAATATATGGAAAGTAATTCAACATTTTGCTAACCTTCAGAATGTATTCTGCAATTTTGATGTAAAAGCTAGTAACAAATAGGCATATTTCTAAGAGGAACTATAAAAAGTGAAAAAGTATTAAAAATCACAGAAAACCACAATAAGTGTACTGAAACGTCTAAAACTAACTTATGGCTTCTTTCATATCTTATTCTGAAATTTGTTCTTATCTCCATCTTTCCCAAAATTTTCAGCAAAGGCTATATTGATACAAGATAGAATTAAATTAGCTATGTTCTTTAAATAGGTAATTAGAATTCATCAAAGACAATAAAGAAATAATAAGGTCACTATTCTTGGAAAACTGTTTTTGCAAAGTAATTTAGAATCCAATTAATTCAGGAACTTATAGTAAGCAGTAACTGAGCCAATGTGGGTTACTAGACAAACCATTTCCACTCATACTCCAGAATACAGCGAAAGCATTGTAAGCTGAAATTTCCTTTTAATAAGTGATTTAATTATCAAACATGGAATAAATATGTTAAAGGTATACATTATTATAGTTTTATATGCATACACATTTTTAATGATTATAATAACTTGTTTAATGAGCACATATACTGTCATCCGTGTTCTACATTAAATTCCCCCCAAATTATTCACTTTATAAGGTAAAGTGGCACTCTCTGACCCATGTCTTCGGATGCTTTGCTACCCTCAGTCTCTGGCAATCTCGCTCCTACTCTCCTCAGCTGCAAGTTGGAATATTTTAGATTCTATTAATAGGATGAGACTTCTAGCACAATGTTTTCCAGGTTCATCCATATTGTCACAAATGCTCAGATTTACTTCACTTCACTGCAGAATAATGTTATTGTGGATATTTACCACCATTTTTTACTCAGTCATGCACAGTGGACACGTAGGTTATTTCCCTAAACTTACCTTTATATATAGTACTACACTGAATGCTATGAGTTATTTCTTCAAGAGGCTAATTTCATTTACAAATATACAAAAATGAGATTGCTTGGATATATTGTAGTGTACATTGGTTCCATTTTAATTTCTGAAGGGAAATTTCATATTGTTTTCAATAGACAATAGAAAAAGTTAAGAGATAATATATATCACCAAGAATGTGAAAATAAGACCATTTTATATACCATTGATGACAGTGTCATTTGGCGTTTATGTTAGTTACTATGGCCTAAATGAGTGCTAAAGAGAGTTCTTTGGGGAACAGCCATGAATCAGAAGGCAAATGATCCTATAATTATGAGTTTCCGAAGTCTGTATCCAAACCTTAAGTATACAATGTTACAAATCGGAAGTATTCATAAACAGAAAGAAGAAATTAATCTACAGAAAATGAACAAAACTACACTTTAGTATGTTTTTAGGAACAAAGAAGACATTTCATTTGATTCATGATATTCACTTTACAAACATGGCTTTTGATAGCTAATTTGATACTATTCCCCTGAGTAGTTTGCCAGCATAATACAGACAGTCCTGACCACTACACAAGCCTCCTTCCTCTGACCTAAATTGTGGGGATCCCTTTATATTGCTTTGCCCAGACCCGCGCTGTCAGCACATCGTCATCATATTGCATTCCATGCCACTGAATATCTATTGGTCTCTCTTTAGTCAAATGACAACTCGTTCCTGGTGACCAACTACTTAGATTAGATTTTCTTAAAAATAATTCTATTTAGTTAACACCTCTTGCATGATAATTACAACCGTCACCATAACTAAAGCTTCCTCTGAATAATTAAATGACTTCCAGAAACTACTTTATTCAGAAACAAAAATTATCCACTCAGAAACATTTTAGTACACACATGAAATTTATGTGGAAAGTGTTTTTTATACAATGATACTACTTATTATAACAATCTTCTTTATCTTATTTTGAAATATAACATTATATCTTAGAGATCATTTTGTGTCAGTACAGGGATTATAACATTATTCTTTATACTTTAAAAATATAATTGCTTGGGCCATTAGTATTACTATTACAACACTTGACCTGAAAGTAGTCTCTGAGGTCTTTTAGTTCATCCTCATTTTTTGCTCAGTTTTATTGATATAATGGATAATATCTATGATGTTCACTTCTTATAGTATATTATTTTATGTATTTTAAATGCATACATCAATAAACCAAGTTCTCCGAAGTCACTTGTGCTTGTTTTTAGTACCTTATTCCTTCCCTCAGCACCTCCTGCCCATGGATCTGTCTTAAATTTCTACAATTCTCCTTTTTCCAGAAAGGCAACTACATGGAAACAGATAGTTTGCAGCCTTGGAGTCCAAACTCTGCTACTTGCCACAGTATAATATAAATTATTTCTGGGTAAGTGTTTAAAAGTATGTTTCTGGCTGTTTCTTAATTATCCACAATATCCCATCATATGGATACAACAGCTTAATTAGAAATTTACCAGTTGAAAGACATTTGGGCTATTACCGGTTCTTAATGTTTGTGAATAAAGCCTCTAAATAAGTAAAAGCTGAGTATTTCATTTGAGAAATTGACAAATTTGAGAGGCTAGTTCCTAATTTTGGAGATGTTGGGTCAATAATGCAAGAAATATCACTAAGTATAAATTTCTCATTGTAGTTGTTTTAAATTTTCATAAGCATTTACTTTTACTCACTTCAAATATCAGAACAGTTTAAAGTTTTTTCCTGCAAATATAATTTTAATTTTAATAAATACATAATATATTTCTTATATTTTAGCCAATTTTAAAATGATTTTCAAAAGTTTCTGGGTTCATCATTTATATAGAACACACACACTACTTTTTCATGTATGTACATATCAATGTAAATATTTTCCATATCCATGAATTCTGTGTCTGTTTTCAACCAACCAATGATAAAACTTTTATTTTAAAAAAAGTCCACACATTAGAAAATAAAAACTGAAATAAGGACTGAAACATTATCCTTTTTCTTCTCCTTTTATTACACTTATTTATACAACATTCACATTGTTTTGGGTATAACACACAATCTCAATATGATTTGTAGCATATAGGAGGATGTATATGTTACAAGCACATAAATACTACAGAACTGAGCATCCATGACTGAGTATACATGAGAGCACCAGGGCCTCCTGAGGATTAAGGAAGGACTGGGTCCGTGAGAATATTCTTAATGACTGATAACAATTTTATGTGAAAAAATGAACTTCTGCAATGTGAGTTGAAAATATTTTCACTAATGTGAAAGTTATTTAACTGTCCTTATGAAAACTTTTCTGTACATATTTTTGTGACACCACATTTATAACGTTGGCATTTCAGATCCTGAGTTTTGTGTCAAAAATTAGATTTATCTCAGACAATGTAAAGATGCATTTGTGGATGTCCTCTAGTTATTTGTATTTGTTACTTTTATTTAACTTTCTCATGGTTCAACAATTTATCATAGTGTAAGTTGTAAGATACGAATTCAGCTTTATGCTTTGCTCCATACACACAGAGTAGTCAGAGTCGTGTAATGAATAATTCATTCTTGTCCTCCCACATTTGTATACTGAAATCCTCAATGGATCTGGGTCATTCCCAGATTTTGTTCCATTGCTCTGTTTATTGATGGATCAGCTGCACAAAGTGACACTTTTAAAGACATAATATTTTCTAATATGAGGTGATGTACTCTCCCAATTAATTTCCCTACAATTTATCTTTAAATTTCTGTGTATTTATTCTCAACATGAATTCTAACTTCTGTAAATGCTACACCCACCCAAGACAAACTGTATGCTTTTCAGTGAAAACATGTGACCTGTAAAGTTGTACCTGGAATTTTTTCTATCTTCATGATATTAAATTTGATGATTTTTTTCAAATCATATTCTATTAGGATTCCAAATATACATTATTTTGCCTGTTAAATCATGAATTAATGCTTGTGAAAGATGTTTTAGGGAAGAAACACTATTTAGGAAAGTGGAACTCGTCAACAAATGATTTTGTGGTAGAACTTGTTTGCAAAGCAGAGATATCAAAGAAACAGCCTAGTGAGTCTTCCCACTCATTAACTGAAACATAATTCTCATTTGATCTTATAATTGAATACCCAACTGAAGGCCAGGGATTTAGCTCAGTAGTAGTTCCTGCATCTGTCTTGCAAGTCCAAGGTCCTGAGTTCAAGCTCCAGTAACCACATATCACAATGCCGAGTGTGATGACTCTTACCCATCAGCAATCAATACCATACACCATAAGTTGGGCATGGTGGCTCACACCTGTAATCCCAGCACTCAGGAGGCAGAGGCAAGATGTTGCTGTGAGTTCAAGGCTTGCCTGGGCTATACAGTGAGCTCAGGGCAGCCTGAACTGAACTAAAAAAAGAGAGACTCTGTCTCAAAAAAAACAAAACAAAACAAAACAAAACAGGAAGAATATCCAACCAAAAAACAAATAATGTCCCTTTGGGGTTGAAATGTGCTTCATCAGAAATATTAAGAACGATATTCAAGAAAATCTACTATTATTCATGGTAACAACATTGATGATGATGGTGATAATGATCACAGATGAATTCTGACACTTACTTTTTTTTTTTTTTTTTTTTTTGAGGCAGCGTCTCGCTTTGTGCTTCAGGCTGGCCCCAGCTCAGCCTCCAACTCAGTTCACAGCAATCCTCCTGCCTCTGCCTCCCGAGTGCTGGGATTACAGGCGTGAGCTATCATGCCCGGCACTGTGGTATGTAGTACTGGTTGCTGCTGGGGTGAGTCTCCACACCCAGTATTGTATGTGGTTAACAGCTGATTGAACCTGGGCCTTTGTGCTTGCAAGACAGGTGCCGGAACCACTGAGCTAAATCCCTGGCCCCTGACACATATGTTCTTAAAGCAATGTACTTTTTATTTAATATGTTTTCATTAATTATAATATTGATAATTTCACACTGTCATTTTTTAAGCATCAGCCACTATATTCAACAAAAATGCTACTGAGTTGATGAATATAATAGTTTGTACTCAGATTGGTATTTTTAACAGACACATTGCCTTCCAAAGACAAGTCCCATAAGATTTTAAAATTAAGTAAACAATCATCATTGTGGTATTCAAGAAAAGTGACTATAAGACCAAAAATTGCCATTGATTTAGGCTTCCTTGCTATGGAAGTGTCAGAGGAAAGTACTATTTGTGTATGTGGTGGTATGGGAGGGTCCAGCTCCCAAGAATTACATGTGGATTTGATAAAGCAAAGTGCAGAACAACAACCAAATGGAAGTAAAGCTTTGGTAAGTAAGGATGGAGAGAAGGGTTGAAGAGAGGAAGGGGAGCTGGGACATACGAGAACAATCAAGACATATCACTACAGGTACAAATTCCCCATGCTAATATGATCACTATATATATCAAAGTATATAAATAACATCAATTTAAAATAGCATATCTTGAAGCTTTAAAAACGGGATGGTACTGTGAGGACTACAGCAGGGAAAACAAAATGAGACTAACCAGGATGTACTATAAAAAATGGAATGAAAAGTAAGAATGTTTTAACTTCCAGTAGTTAAATTTGAGCAAGTTCAGAGACAGAAAACAACTTATTGGTGAAAATATGAGTAAACAAAATCCTATACTAGTGTACTTTCCCAATACAGTAATTAAAAATCATGTGTATTTTGTTTTGAATGAATAAAAAATATATGAACAACAGAAAAGAGAAATTACCATCTCTTATTTAAAAAGATAGTTTGTGATAAAAGTAGCATCATAAGTAAAATACACAAATAGAAATTTCTTATAGTTAAAAATATTAAGAAATTTTATTTGAAAATTCAATGATCTTTCACAGCATGTGAAGTTGTACAAACTATAAGAACAGAATTTGTTTCTTAAAATTTTCTTGTCTGCTGTTATAATTATATAGGCCCTAAACACTGTTAAATCAAAGTAAAATCAATGGAGGAAAAGCTATAGAAACTTCATGAACAAATGAAAATTATGTAATTAAATTTTGAATAATCTGTTATGGAAAAAATAAAGAAAACAATTTTAAAAGTTCCCATACACAAATGGTAATGGCAAGCACAACATAGCAAAAGTTATAGGACACAGTAAAAGTAGCCCATAGAGGAACATTCACAGTTATGAATTTTTACAGCCTGAAAATAGAGCTTTCCCAAATAAACTTACTGTACTTTGCAAGGTGCAAGAAAAACAAAATCAATCCAAGTACAAACCTTGTAGAAGGAGAAAAAAAAAAAAAAAATTGTAAAGATACGAAGACTTAGGCATGCTAGTACATGCCTGTAACCCCAGCATTTGGGAGGGTTGAAGCAGGAAGATCACAGCAAGTTTGAGGCTCGACTACATAGTGAATCCACAGCTGGCCTGAACTACATAGCAAGATGCTATCTCAAAAGGCAAATGAAGAAACAACAACAAAAACATCAGAAAAGTGAGCTATTTATGTGCAGAAGAATGAATAGAGATCCGCATTTCTCATTCTATACTCAAATCAAATCAAAATGGATCCAAGATCTAGATATAAAAGGGGAAGCCCTGTACCTGCTGATGCAGTGCTGGAGGCTACATGAACAGACAAGAATTTCCTGAGCAAAACCCGTCACACAAGATAGAATATACCAAAAGGGGATTTCCTTTGTACTATGAAGGAAACAACTAACAGACTTAAGAGATTACCCTCAGAATGGGGGAAAATAGCAGCTATTCTTCAGAGGACTGGAATCTATACTATATAAAGAACTGAAAGTTGTTAGATCCCCTGGATTAAAAAACTTAAGAAAAAGAAGATAACTAAAATGAATAGAAACTTCTCAGAAGAACAAATGGCCAATAAACACACAAAACTCTCATCGTCTTTAGTCACTAAAGAAATATAAATCAGCTGTTGTTTCTTCTGCCAGTTCTTGTGCTATAGAGGTTTTGTTAATGAAATCTTCCCCTAAGCCAATGTCTTCAAGAGTTTTACCTAATTTGTTTTGGAGCAGGCTTAGTGTATCTGTTTTAATATTTAGGTCTCTAATCCACTTTGTTTTAGCTGGGTACACTGTGAAAGAGATAGGTCTAGCTTTAGTCTTTGCAGGTTAAAGCCCAGTTTTTCCAGTACCATTTGTTAAGAAGGGTAATGTGATAGTAATACAAAAAGGAAACAAAGCTTTTGTATATAAGGGTTAGGGGGTTGTAGAATGGGTGGAATAATGAGGAAAAAATGAGAATCAAGTTGTGTCATATTCTGGTACAAACTCTCAATGTTGAATGCAATGATGTGTGTATATACTGTACCAATAAAGATTTGGAAAAAAATAAATATAAATCAAAATTTGATGACTTACCTTACTCTAATAAAAAGTGCTAGTGCCCTGGACTCAAAAAAACAAATGCTGGAGAGGGTGTAGAGAAAAAATTTTTTTCAATGTTTTTTCAAATGTAAACTAGTATTATAACTATGTACATTGATGTTAAAAATCCTCACAAAGTTAAAATGGAAGTTTCAATGGACTGAGTTATACCTCTAGATATCTCCTCAAAAGATCTGAAATCATATAGAAGGATACATGTATGTTCACAACAATGTAATTCATAATAACCGAATCACAGAAGTTGCCTATCTGGCCATGAAATTATGGCATTCATACATAACGGGGAACTACTTAGACATAAGAAAGGGGGCATTTGAGCTCATCATTCACAGGAAACTGGAGGAGTATCAGGACCAGAAGAACAAAACAAATAAAACATAGAAGTGTAAACATTGCACGGACTCTCTAAAATGAGAGACACAAAGTAGGAATGAATTAAATAGCAAAATGAAGAAGAGATATTAAGAAGTGACTAGAAGAGGATCCTCGATGGAGGTAAAGAAGAGGGTTGGGAGACAGGAGGAGCAAAAATGATGAAAATATACTGTGTATTTGTGTCAATCACCCAAAATGATAATAATTACTAGGTATCATGAATATATACAATAAAGTTTAAACAAATAAAATAAAATATGCTCCTCCACTTAAAAACAAGCCAAACCAGAAAAAATATAGTTTTTCCCTGTTAACCCTAATATAATCACATATGACTTTATATATAAATATATAGATACAGATATAGATAAATACAAAATAGAGAGACATTCAGACAGACAGACAGGAAGATTGACTTCTAGGGATGAAGGCTTCATGGACCTTTATTAAAAATTAAGAAGCCAGTTTTGACCTCTGCAGCCAGACTTGAGCAATTTGAAGGGAAAAGGCAAGTAGGCTGTAGAATAATTAGAAAGAAAAGAAAAAAGTCAGGGCCAAGAAGTTCCTCCTCAGCCTGATTAACAAGAGTCAACAACATCTCATTTACTTGAACTTTTAGAGAAAAGTATGGTTCCAGAAGACCCCGGCCCACAATCTCACACTCCACCAGAGGAGAGGAAGGGGTCACAAGGCAGAAAGACAAGCCCGGGAGCAGTCAAATTCCTAGAGCCTGCGTGAACCAAAAATCTCAAAATCAGCTGTGGACAAGGGGTCCACCAGCAATTCATTTTTTAATTCTCCCTGCTTCTCCGGAGTAGCTGTCATCTTTCTTTTCATCTTCTCCCATCATAAAAGAAATCATCTTTTATTTTAAACTACTTCTTTAGTTCTTTCCTAACACTGGGTGTAGGATGCCTGGGAGCTAGCCAAGCAGTGTCTTCTCCCCACTCCAGAAGGTACAGTGCAGCACAGCATGGTGTGGTGTACAGCCCTGTGCAGACGTTACACAATCAGATGTGGAAACTGCAAAGAGTGTGAAAGCAATTGCTGTGGTTTGGGTTCAGACGTCCTCCAAGGCCTCCTGCAGACACAGGCTTTTTAGAAGTAGCTAGAGCTAGAATGCGTGATGCCGAGATTGAGGATGTGCAATTCTGGCTTAGTGCACTGACTGCTTTGGCACCAGCCCACACTAGGTATCTGAGAGAGGATACAAAAGGGACAGAAAGAAACTGCTATAGTCATCAAGGGCTCTTTTCTTGCCTTTTTTCTCTTTGGCCTGCTATAAACTGTCTCTTCTCTGCGATGCTCTCCTGCCTTGGAGCCAGCTGTCTCCACAATGAAAAAGTAGCAGCAATGAAAAAGAGAGCAAGATGACATTATAGAAAACCAAGTCTTTGTATTTTTCTTCTCTTTATCTATCTCTACTCAGCAAAACTGTAAATTTCAATTATGATTTTCTTACTAGCATATAAGTTCCATTAAGGAAAGAATATAATCTTGGTCAAAGTTAATGCTTAGTAAATGTGTGTGAAATAAATAAATGCACTTGAATTTAAATGAGTAAATAAGTAGAGAACAATAAAATAATTCCTAAAATACATAATCCACAGTACAGAGTTTAAATATGAAATACTAGACTAAATATTTCTATTTCAACTAAATAGGGTAACAGCTGGATTTAAACTAGGAAAAGATGATGGTCGACTTTGAGCACCAGATGAAGTAATCTGGACTCCAAATTTTTTCTTTTCTTTTTCTACTCTTTTCTTTTTTTGAGACAGGCTCTTTCCTTGTAATTCAGACTGGCCTTGAACTCAAAATGTAGTCCAGGCAAGCTTTGAATGTATGGCAGTCCTCCTGCTTCAGCTTCCTGCCATGCGGACATTATGCTATATAGTTATGAGAATGAACTCCAGACCTTGCACTTGCCAGGCAAATCCTGGAATCATTGAGCTAAATCATTGGCGTTGGACTCCAATATGATTAATTAGATTAATTTTAAAGAATCTAAATTAGAGATGCATACAGGAGAGAATTCTCTGGGTAGCTACTCAGATGTCCCAGTGGAATCTATAGGTTAATACAATGATACAATTTTTCACCTTTCACACATCTTAGGAAAACATCACACTATCTAGAAATTTAGAAAACATAATTTGAGTGTTCATAGCATTGAAAATATAAAAAGTATTACACCAAAATAGTGTACAAAGATGACAGGAGATGGCAATAAATGAATTTCACCTGTAGGAAAAATATTTGTTATAATGATATATTTCCATACATTGTCTTAATCAAAGGGCATGTGTTATATATTTTGAGGTTCTTGAAAGATATGGTCTAAAGCATCTCTTATCCTATTTGTAATTGATAATGAATATAAACTTAAAATATCTAGAATTTTAAATTTGTTCTGAATTCATTTGAATTTTTTGAGTTCTATACTTTCCATAATTATTAGCATTAACTTGAGAAGCCTAAATCCAAATGCAGTCCAATAATATAATTTATATTTTTGCAATATATATATGAAATATTGTTAGTTATTTTTATTTATTCTTTTTATAAGAAATGATTAAATGAATTCACAGAAAATGAAGTTCAAACATTTTTATTTCATCTTTATAAATGGAATTTATTCTATTACTACTTAGTAGTTTCCAGGTATTTTCCTGTTCTTCCTATATAGCACAACTTTAACACAAAACTTTGAAGTGAATTTGACTTCCTAATTTAAAAAATAAAAATATTAAAAAATTAAATTTGTTACCCAAGATAAAATATATCTGAATTCTAGTAAATACAGTCAAATTAGAAATCATTCCCTGGTCTCTAAATTTCAAAAATTTTGTTTCCTTTTTGACCAATATCAATGCAAAGGCCAAATAACAACTTATGATAAATAAGGCAATATGAGAAGTATTTGTTTTTATTTTGTAAAGTTAGTGTAGCCTTTAGGATCAGAGAATAGCATCTTGCTCTACAACCTTGTAGACACTTCGTTTGATTACTTCTCTTACCCATAAATAGGTGTAAGTAGAACTGAGAAACTTGTGGCATAGATAAAATGTATTCATATCTGTGTAACACTTAACATATTTCCTTCAATGAAGTGAATGTTCCATGTAGATTAGCTACTTTCTGTTTCTACTGTACCACCTTTCTGAATATAAGCTTGATTTTGCAACTATAAATCAATTGTGGACAGTTTAACCCGAGTATGTACTTTCAAGTATGTACTTGAAAGCATATCAAGAAAACTCAGGGGCATATTGGTATTGGCCCAACTGTAGCCTCCTTCTGATACTGTCCATTGCAAGTCTCCCACCTTTAGCTGTGCAGAAACAAAAAAGGGAAAATATAAATCCTAAAGTTCAAGTGCAGGACATCTTCTAGGTAAGAATAGCCAATGTTCTATCAAAATATGCCTCTAGCCAGGCATGCTTGTGCACACCTGTGTTCTCAGCACCTTGGAAGATGATACAGAGGGGTCTCACATTAGAGGCTGCTTGTGTGTCTTAACAAAAGCTTGTCTCTAAATGAGCAATAAGAACAAAACAAAAAACTGTGGATATAGTTCAATGTGAAGGCCCTAGATTCAATTCCCAATACTGAGTGGGGAAAACAGTATTTCTAGAGGGTCTGCTGTTTGGAAATGTTGTCCAAAAGGTGAAGTCAGGTGAAAGATTTCAGAGTTCAAACAAACCAAAGGGGGACAAATTATGAGACAAAGACTGTAGGAGTAGCTAACAGTAAAGCCATAGCTGCAGTGGAAGCTGCTACTGATAAATCACCAGCTCAGTCAGCTCAGGTATTTCCTGCTTGTATCCTCGGGCAACGATGTTAAGATTTAAGAACTCTGTAGGACTATGAAGGTCCTGCCCTTACAAAATACCTGATACGTTCAGAGACACTGAAACTGCCATTGAAGTAATAACATAACCCACATAGCATATCTTGGACACTGTAAGACAGCAGATGCCATTCATATTCCCTTGCTATTGCTGTCATAACAAATAAACCGACAGGGTAACTTAAACAAAGGCACTGTCTCACAGCTCTCAAGGTTGAAAATCATAAATCAAGGCATCGACAGGGTTCCAGATTCTTTTATGGGTTCCTAGTCAGCTGTCTTCTAGCTGTAACCTCACGTGCTTCCTCTGTGTGTAGAATCCTCCTGTTTCCCCTACTCCCTAGGGAGAAATAGTTGCACTGGGTTTGTTAAAGACTTGGAAATCTTGCAAGTTTGGGGAAACATAGTTCAGGTCATAAGACCATGAAAATCACCTGTGAACATTTTGAGACTGAGTATAGATATAGTAGGCAGACATAGATTTGTGGTTGTGCTAATAAAGAAAAGTACTATAATAGTAGAAGAGGTATATGCAACTTCTCTAACACAATGGTTAAGAGCATTTAGGAAAGTGAACAGAAAAATTTATATTAATGAAATCCAGAAAATGCAAGATATAAATACTCGAAATAGAAAGAAGTACATTTTATTAGACAATAATACATTTATTGAAGGCACTTCTTTGTAACCACTGTAATCCAATTTACTGGATTCCTACCTTGTTTAAAATCTGGTTCTTCTACAGGGTCTGCTAAAAACTACATCTCATTTTGCCATGCATTTATGCTTGTATGCATTTGACCTAAAGCCATGTTAGATACATTTCAATTCAATATAAAATACATTTAATTCTAGGATGCTGAAATATTTACTCATTGATTTCTTTGTTTGGCTTTTACTAAATATTCATAGTGCAAAATTCATGCATTCAAGGAGGACCTGTTCTATTGCTATCACATTACTGCAACAGATCAGTGACTAAACACTTCTGCTACAGAATTACTGAACGTACAATGGGATTAGCCTCACAGAGAATAAATCTAAACCTGGAGGTCTTGATAAAGGGAATGAAGTGTGCTTCTGTGAATAGCTCCAATCGAATGTCAAAATGGTACTGGATAAATTGTGTCACTATAGGATTAAACATATTGTTGCTTGCTAGACTGTTCAGTGGATTTTTGTTTTCCTGTTAAGCATGTTCATGAGTGTCAGACTGCATTATATTAGTGACAGGTGAAGTAAGTTAAAACCAAAGTACATTATAAAAAGATGCATACATATCTCTGGCTTTGCTAAACTCAATGTGTACAAATGTTGCTCAAAAACAACCATGAAAAACAAGAGAAATATATTTTTGAATGAAATGCTGTTTAACCTTAGTTGAAAATTGATTTTTTTTTTAATTTGTCCTGTTCGTTTTAAAAGCAGGCCTTACACAGCCAAGGTTCTGCCCATCTGCTCTGAAACTGTGACTAAAAGAGAAACAATGTCTCAAAAACTACTACAAATAAATCAGAAAGAGGTGTCAGAATTGTCCACTGTGTCAACGAGTGAAGAGTTACTCAAAATCACTCACATCTCCTAGTGTAGTATTATCTGCTGGGAACTCTTGTCTGAAAGACAGGAAAGCTACTTTGACAACAACAAAAAATTTCAGTGTTTAGAAAATCTTTGGAGTTATCAAAGTGTGAATTTGAAATTGTATCTTTTAAAATATAAATGACTTTCTCTTTTATATGCCTTGCTGCTTTATATTACAGTGCAATATAGCGTTTCATAGTAACTGGAAAACAAAATCAAAGGTTATTTTCAGAAAAATAAATTTGTATGAGTGTGTATTCTCCTAATGAGTGAAACAGAGGGAGAAAGGAGAGGGTAGTGGGTGTGGCAGAGACCAGTGAGTGTGGATTTAGAAGGGAGATAACAAGCTCACTTGGGTTTGAGAGTGAACATAAATGGGAGAAGTGCATGTTTGTTTCCACTTGTAACTCTCACTACCTTATTATAACCCCCATCTCCATTTTCTAATTGGTGAGACATGGATCTCTGATAGACCTTCAAGTCTGTATTAGTTAGATTGCTCGTCACTGGGACGCCATACCTAACACCCACTATTTGGAGGAGGAGTGATTTTCTTTGGCTCCCGATATCAGAAAATTCAGTGCATGCTCCACTGTTTCGGAGTCAGGAACACCATAGCAGAGGACAAGATGCCTAGTTCATGAGAGCTGGGAACTGAATCAAGAGCACAGCGCTGTGAGGAAAGGCATGGGGCCAGAAATTGATCCCAAAGCGATACCTCCATGACCCATTCAGACTCGCAAATATGTTTCTCCAGGGCACTGCGTGGTCCCCAAGCCAATCAAATTGGCTATCTACTTTTGCCTTCATGGACTCCTTAACTCTGTCATCGGGAAGGCCCTTGTCAATGGGAATTCTTAATTTGTAGAATATACAAACATAGTAGTACATAGAAAATATATTGTCATTATTATTATTTTGACAATACACTGGACTGAGATTTACTTTGGGACAAGAGATCAATCTTAATCATTTTTTTTAAAACAGCATTTAATCTAGTATTCAGCTGTTAAACGAGAACTTCCAGTCTTTCATCTAGAATTCCCAGGAATCAGGGCCAGGTTCAGGAAGAACTGGGGAGTCTAATTTTCTCTCAATCATCAACAAATATTAAATAAATGCGATACTATGTACCTACAGTAATATGAAGTTCAAATGCAGCCTGTAACTGTATTTTACTACCATGTAGCAGTACATATCCATTGCCTCAGCATCTCAATTTTAGACTTAGGCTATTATTTTATCAGTGAAATATTTGAAGATATTTTGGGCCAAAATTGATGTTATATTATATATTATAAGAACTTGATGGATTTTACTACTTTATTCTTCTGCAAGTTTAAAAGGTGCAGAATGATATTATCCTGTACTTTATCAGTTTGATATTTTGAGGTATAACTTACAAATGAAATACATTTCCCCTCATTTTGCATACAATTATATGAATTTACAACCTAAAAACCCCTCCACATTAATATATAAAGCATTTCTAGCTCCCTTATAAATCTCTTCATATCTTTTTATAAAGGTTTTGTCAAACCTTTTAATGCATATAATTTCTGACTGATATAATTTCAAATATGTGCCTTATTTTCAAGAATGCATGTAAATACTATTTTGCAAAAATAAACAGAAGCTTTCACTTAGTCTATGCACTTCTTATTATTTTCTTGTATGTATCGATAATTTGTTCATTTTAAATGCTACATAGTAGTACTATCAATTTATGTTTATTTAATATTCATCCCTAATAATTACTTGGATTAATTCTTTGTGGATTATTAATAAAACCACACTGAACATTCATATGGAATTTCTGTGATAACACAATTATTTTGCTTTTGAGGGTAAGTTTTTCAGAAAGATTGCTTATTTGTAAGATAACTATATGGTTAAATAAGAAACAGCACTATTTCTTAAAGTGATTATATCATTAAGCATGACAGCAGCACTGAATAAAATGTTCTACTTCTTTGCATCATTGGTGGCTTTATGTTTTGTTTTGTTTTGATATTTTCAGCTTTTTCTCTTTTTAGAGATGTAGTGCTAATTCATTGTTTAATTTGAACATCACTTCTAACTACACATTTGAGGATATAGCATCAGCAAATTTCCATCTGTATGGTTGTGGTATTTGGTAAAGTACTTTACAATTTTCATGTAGTTTTGAGAGTACATATTACATCCCATAAAGGAACTTTCTTGTATAAATATTTTACAAATATTTTCTCATCATCTATGTTCTTTCTTCATGCAGCAGTGGTTTTTAACTTACATGAAATGAAATTTATCATTTTAAAATTAAGTTTTTATTTGATACAAAGTATAAAATGAAAACTTCTCCTTTAAGGTTACCAGATAGCTCCACTAACATTTCCAGAACAGATTTCATTATACAAATAAGATTCTGAGGGGCCGGGGATATAGCTCAGTGGTTCTGGCGCCTGTCTTGCAAGTGCAAGGACCCGGGTTCATCCCTGGTAACCACATAACAATAATGGGTGTGGAGACTCACCCCAGCAGCAATCAGTACCACATTCCACAGTGCCTGGTGTTGTGGCTCACGCCTGTAATCCCAGAACTCTGGAGGCAGAGGCAGGGGGATTGCTGTGATGTGAGTTTGAGGCTGAGCTCAGGGCCAGCCTGAACCACAAAGTGAGACCCTGTCTCAAAAAACCTTAAAAAAAAAAAAGATTCTAAAATATTCCCTCATCCCTGTTCCTTGAAAGTTTTTAAAGTTATTTTATTTCTTATCTAATATTTTCTAAAAATAACCATTTTTTCTATCCTCAATTTATATAGAACCATAATAAAGCATTAACATCTATGGGGAAGTTGGTTCTAGTTACTAACATGAATAGCAAAATAAAGCAATGTATATTTTCATTACATAAAATAGTGTCTTATTTGCCTGTAGTGCATACATATTCTCATATGTATACATATATATATATATTAAATCATCAGTAATTTACTTATTATACTTAATACAATGTAATTTCTATATGCATAGATTTTATATTTAATTGTTTAGAGAATACTGGCATAAATATGCCTATTATTATAGATAATATATATATATATATATATATATATATATATAGAGAGAGAGAGAGAGAGAGAGTATATATATAGCGGTTTTGTTGTAGCAAGATGGAGCCTTAGACATACTCACATTGAATTTAATACTGAAGTACTCTTTTTTTTTAAATATTTTCTACTTTCAGTGCATTGAATTTATAGATTTGGAGCCACTTGGAAATTAGTACAAACATGAGAAGATTATCCATTCCTCTGAAATCATTTCTTTAATAAATAGAAATGCATTTTCATTTTTAGTTAATACAGCATATTATATTGACAATGTTAGGCTGACCTTATTTGCTGGTATCTAATCCCCCTCAGTCTGGGCATGCCTTGTGCCCACATGTCCCACGGCTGGGGTGGTCTTACTGACCCTATACTTTCCCTAATAGTATAAGATTATTTTTAAATGAAATCTTTATTGGTACATTACATATACACATCATGATGGCACTCAACAATGAGAATTTGTACCAGTATATGATACAATTTAATTCTCATTTTTTCCCATAGCCCTACCCACCCTACCACCCCCACCCCCTATATACATAAACTTTGTTTGCTTTCTTTTTTGTTATTATCTCATTATTTTTCTCCTTTTACCTGTTTCGCTTTGAGTATTTTCTATTTCACAATATTTAACATACATTCTAGAACTTATTTACATTTTCATTTTCACATACCAGAAAAAAAGATATGATATTTATACATCTGTGACCTATTTATTTCACTCATGAGGATGTCACCAAGGTATGTCCATTTAAGTATAAATGATTCAAACTTATCATTTTTTATGGCAGAGCAATATTCCATTCTGTAGATGAACCAGAGCTTTTTTATTCAGTCTCCAGTTGATGGACATTTGGGTTGTTTCCAATATTTAGCTAATAGTATAAGATTTAAATAATATTGGCCTCAGGTGATTTCTAGCCCCTCTTTTATGTTACAGCTTTGTGGTTTTCTTCTAATACTTTTAAAATAAAATAAAATAAACTGCAGTGGTCTTTAGTTACATTTGTAGAGTTACATAGTGTACTGCAATTTCTCAACAATAGAAGGCTTAATTTTTGCAGGAAGGACTTAGAAAGATGTATTTTTCTTTCTGATGAAAAAGTTTTCTATGTTCAGGCTCACACATATAAACAAGGAAACTTTCTGAGGTCTCATGACCAGTTTCTCAAGTTTTGTAAACTTCCTGAAAGTAATCTCTGGAAAAAGAGAATGTAAGTAAGTACAAACTGTCCTCATATTTATGTTTTAGATGAGTTTTGTACTCTGATGATGAAGACACTTGGTCATTTACTTTTTCAAGGAAAGTGTAGCTGAAACTTTTTTTACCTATGCTCTGCTGCCAGTGTTTCTGTAGTTACATCCTATCGCATCTGGGACAGAACTGTCTCTCAATTTCACCTTGTGTATGGGCCCTGGGACTTCAGTTTCCTGAGAGAGTCAAGTGATATTTAACTTGTATAGTTGATCTAATTTTTCTTGCGTTTACACAATGAATGCTGCTCCTCCCGACTTTCTGTGTTCCATGTAGAAAAAAAGTCCATCAGATGGTTCGACGTTCTCAGACCTTTATTCAAACAGACTGATAAAATGACATCAACTTCAGACCTTGAAATAGGTCACTTATGTCATGGTGCAAATGCATCTCAATTAGAATAAATGTGACTCAGTTGTCCTCTTTCAAGCTATGAAATAATAAGTATATTATTTCTCTAGAGAAGTACCAGTAGTAGTTTTTATTAACACAAACTTTGAATCTATTTTTTGTTGTTGTTTTTTAGATAGGGTCTCACTTTTGTAGTTCAGGCTGGCCCTGAGCCTTCTATGTAGCCCAGGTGAGCCTCATCGAACTCACAGCAATCCTCCTGCTTCTGCCTCCCAAGTGCTGGGATTACAGGTCTGAACCACCATGCCTGGCATGTAGTATGTGGTACTGATTGCTGATGGGACTCACCAAGCTCCGCGTTGTAGTATATGGTTACGGGGGGTCAAACTTGGGACCTTGCACTTGTAAGGCAGACACTAGAACTACTGAGCTAAACCTCTGGCCCCTAAAGTTGAATCTTATAAATTCCTTTTAAGAATTTTTATTTTGCCTAAAAAAGATAATTGTATTTAAGAACTTTAATTCCTTATATAAGTAAGCACTAAATACCTGTCTACTCCAACTAACCAAAAGATACATTGTATATTTCATTCTTCTAAAATATACACCATTAAGAGATCTTGTGGTAAACTTTTAACAAACATTTTAACAAATAGACAGTGGTTCATTTTAGAAACCCGATGAGTGTTGGTTTATACAACATCGTTTGGACAACTGAGAATCAAAGAAAAAGACTCTTGGATTTAAAATGTCATTCTTAATCTATTTGGCACCACATCTATAAAACTGCAAATTATTCTTCACAATTCCTTCTTTGTCCTACCAAGACCATTTCTTTAAAAAATTGTAATAATAATTTCAAGGCCAAGGATCTAGCTCAGTGGTTCTGGCGCCTGCCTTGGAAGTGCAAGGGCCCAATTTCGATCCCTGGTAACCACATACCACAATTCTGGACTCACGCCAACGAGCAATCAGAACCACATTACACAGTGCTGGACATGGTGACTAACACCTGTATCCCAGCATTGGGATGCAGAAGCAGGAGGAGTGCTGGGAGTTCAAGGCTTAGCTCAAGACCAGCCTGAACTACAAAAAGTGTGACCTTGTCTCATAAAAAAAAAAAAAAATCAGTCTCCTACATAGGTTTAAAATTATTTTTATTTCTCTTCCCATTTACTTCCAATGCCTTTCTTTTAGTCCAAGGTTCTGCTTTCCTCTAAAACAGTTACCTTGCCTTCAAAATCACTTGCTATGTCTATCCTTCATTGTTAAAGTGAATCATACTTCTTAATATCCAGCGGGATCACTTCAAATCCAAGTGTTGCCTTGCCCCTATGTTTCTAACTTTTGCAAAATACTGATAGGTTCTAAAATCTAAACTAGTTAGCATGACTTTTCACACTGCATGATTCAGCCCCTCACTACTCTCTGCTGTCATGCCAGGATATTCTAATTCTTGGTATTTATTTTGCTTGATTTTTCTCCCTTAATTTCTTCAAAATGTCATTTTTCCCCTCATTAAAATCTTCTAACATGCCTGGCCTTTGCTCAAAATTAGCATACCACCTACTGACTTGGAGTCTATCAGGTATTATCTCATATGTCACTTCCTTTAGCATGTTTTTTCTTACTGCTTTTCATTCTGCTTCAAATTGGGAAAGAAAGTAAATCTATTCAGTTTATATTGAATTCTTTTATTCTGGGAACTTATCGCAATAGAAATTATCATTTCTTTGTGTAATTATATTTTAATAACTTCTTTTATGAATAAACTGGAAACTTAATTTAAGCGATAATTCTTCTTATATTCAAAAAAGGAACACTTTTCAGAAGCAGGGCTTTTAGGAAAATACATCAAAGGACAATTTAAATAACTTTTGAAAATATTTTTAGAGCTTTAAAAAAATCATTCGGACTAACTGGTACCATAGTTGGAGTACAGGATAAGATAATTGTAAATATTGTTAAGAAAGCTAAATAAAGAATTAAATATCACTTTGCCTGTAGAATAGCATTTACCTTCATTAACTGAATTCATTTCAAATCATGCTGGTTAACATTTAAAATTCACAAAAGCTTTGTTTATTTATGAATCATGTGCAGAATCTTGAATTTAGGCAGATTTACTGCATTTGTTATTGATAAAAATGTGTAATTGAGTGTGAGAATTTGATAGTTTTAAAGGATAAAAGAATATTTAGCTCAACAAAAGAAAAGTAAGACTCTGAGACACATAAGATTTAAGAATAAAATAAAATGAACTTTGATGAAAAAGATGTAAATGTCCAAATCTAAACTAACTGCAATTTATACTTATATAACATTATTCAGTTCAAGAAAAATAACAAATTCACCACAGTTTTTTACCTGTCTGGATTTCTTTAATCTTAACAAGTTGTAATTCTTCATCCATTGCTCACTTGTAATTTTCATTTTCTGTTAACAGGATGTTTTAGAAGTGAGATACAGTGAAAAGCTAACACGGTTTGAGGCATGTAGGGCAATATACTTTTACTTTTCTAGAATCTCCATATGTTAATAAATTAATCTGAAAGACAAGATGGTCCTATACAGTGTATTTATGTGATATTATATGCATTTGCATTCATATACACATATAAATGTGCAATATGTTATGTAAAGCACATATCCTACATTCATATATAATGTGCACTCTTACTTTTCCACTATCTGAATTCAAATTTTTCAGAGATAACCCTAGACCATTTGGAGCTTTTATGGGATATTTTTACTTTTTTCTTTTTTCTTCCTTTCTCTTTTATATTCATCTTTCTTTTTCTGTTTCTTCCTTGTTTCCATTGTTTTTCTATTAAAAAATAATAAGTATGTTTATATGATCTAAATTTAAGCTTGTTTTTTCACTTAATGTCTCATAAACTCCTTGCTGGGCAAGTGAATATTATTCTGATTTGTTCTTGTTGAAACAGCATTTCTAACACAATGACATCACTCTGTAGAATGGCCCTGTTTCATCTAGCCCCAGGCAATCAGTACTGGCACATCCTTGTGGACTCATGTTATCAGATCCAAGTTCTCTTGCTCTTCAAAACTTTATATTCTTCTTTTCCTCTGTAATTTCCTAGTCTGTGAGGTTCAAGTTCAGAATCCAAATCAGAATCAGGCAAGAAAGAAATTTACCAAGACTGCTTAATCAGCTCTGAAAATTGTTTAGAATAGGTTGTGCTCTCTTTCCCTCCCTCCCTCCCTCCCTCCCTCTCTCTCTCCCTCTCTCTCTCTCTCTGCATCTTAACAGACAAATTGATAAATAGCTATATTTTATGTAGAGACATAAATATATGTACACACATACCTACAACTATTTCTGAAAATTTAAATGGAATTTTCCATCAGAAATATTATGTCACACACAAGAATAACTCCTACATTTTATTTTGTCCAGAAAAATTTTATTTTTCCACTTATATCATTTAACATTTACATATACACACCTTTTGCTCATCTACATACCTTGCCGGGTTGCTCTCCATTAAAATGGGATATCAATATTTTCTTCTTTACCACTATATCCTTACAGCTTTATAAAGTGCCTGGAAAAGATAGTTATTATTTTGTTATTTTCAATTAATTAATTAGAGTGATATGTTTTTTAAAAACCATTCATTCCAGGCAAAGACTTTGATTTGTATTGAATTCACATACATAACTCCTGAAGTCTTTTTGCCAAGGTGTTGTCTGAATGAGAAGAGACGAACAGGAGATTGTTTTGACTGATAAACAATGTAGACTGACAGAACAAAAAAACCCCATAAAAACCAATGGTTATGAAAAACAACAATGAAGGAGACCAAAGTTGGCCACAAAGTTTATAGCCCTCATGTTTTGGGATATACTGTCAGGCATTCACACTCAGAACAAATACAGCAGTAGTTACTTCATGAGACCTCTTCAAGCATGTTAAACGTTTGTGTCAGTTTGACAATCCTAAAGAAGTAATTGGTGAATAGTTCGAAGTAATTACAAAAGAATGATTAAGAGAATATTAAAGGATATATGTGTACAAGTTATAAATCTACAATACTTGAAGCTTTTTAATGGGATTGTGTAAGATGGATAAATGATATGGGTATATGTATAAAGACTTAACTATTTAAATGTTTAAAACAAGTTTTCATTTGGTGATAGTATTATAAATACTGCTTTTCCTTTCATTACATTTGTCTATACCTTATATAAATATATCTTATATCTGATTTCCCCAAATATTTTAATATATTGCATTAAATAATGATATGTTTATAGGAAAGTGCTTTTTCTTTTGATAAAGAAAAACTTGTTACAATTATACAATTATTACTAAACTTTAACTTCTGTTGGTGAACTGAAGGTAAGGTATCCATGAGTCCTGGGAAGAGTCAAGGGATGTGTATGGTTTGGCACCATCTCTAGTGATAGTGGATGCTCAGTTGATAGTAGGTAGATGTACCTGTCAATTTGGAAGCTGAAGGTAAGAGCAGAAGTACAAGGTTAGATTCTGCAGCATCATAGAGTCAAGAAACAACTGGGTACTTGTGAAATGACATATTTGGTCTAAGAGATGGAAAATTAGCTGAGAATGACCAAAGAAGCAAAGAACTCTATGTCCCTGGGAATCACTCCCAAGAACTGACTGAGGTAACTGTGGTCAAATAACATAATTTATTATACTTGCATTTTATTTTTTTGAGACAAGGTCTCACTTTTTGTAGTTCAGGCTGGTGCTGAGCTCAGCTTTGAACTCACAGCAATCCTCCTGCCTGTCTGCCTCCCAAGTAGTGGGATTACAGACATGATGCACCACACCCAGCCCTGTGTAATGTGGTTCTGATTGCTGGTATGTTTGAGTCACCATGTCTGGCATTGTTGTATGTGGTTACTGGAGGGACTGAAACCAGGCCCTTGCATCTGCAAGGCAGGGGCCAGAACCACTGAACTAAATTCCTGGCCCTGTTGTTATTCTTTATATGCTAATAATTTGCTACTCAAAACTATTGACAAACACAGTTGTGGAAGCCAGGGGAAGAAGATGCAGCCAAAATTCTCCTGGCAAACTCCAGTCCCCCTTGAGTCTAGGACAAAAGGATTAGCAAACAATCAACAACAAAATTAGAACCTTGAGAAAAAGGCTGAGGCGAGTTTGGACACTTGCTTCTCTGAGCAGCAGTAATAGAAGGCGGACACCCAATAATCCGAGCTCACTGCACCTTTATTCAGTACCAAACCATCACATCCAAAAATCTTAGTCCGCATAATGCAGGCTGGATATCTGAAGTAATCCCTGTAGTAGGAGATCCTGCAGGACAGGGCAGATGTCTGCCAATAATCCTAGTAGTTGATGCCAATAATCCTAGCAGCTGATCCTGTGGGGTGGGGTAGACATTCATAAATCCAAGTAAGTAAGCCATAAGTCTGAGTAAACCATCCGCATTCCCAACACACAATCATTTAATTTTAGAATAAATTTATCCTAAGCCAGTCATTCATATATAATGTCTTTAATGAATTTGGTGCTGTAGTTTTATCAGTTAAATTATAGCATTTGAGAATAATGGTGTCCAACTGGCATACATAATCCAAAATACATTTTGATAAGAATTAGGTAGAGGGGTGGTATATATATATATATATATATATATATATATATATATATATATATTATTTCCCTGAAAGAGAATGGTCCTCTAGAAGTACTGCTAAGAAAACACATGCTAATGTGCATTATGGTTACCTTGTAGAAGTCTATCCCTCACATGCTGGGATGTAGGTCATTGAGAAGGTGACTGGATAATAGGATACTGTACTCATCGGTGGATCAATCCTTCATAACTGAATGTGTTGTTAGTCACTGGTGCTTGTTAGCATGAAGCAGGTTCCTGGAACTATGAGCCATACACCTTCCTCCTATGCTCTTCCCTTCTTTCTCTCTTCTTCTTGGCTGCCAGGATAAAAGATTTGCTCTGCTGCTCCTCTCTACTCTGCTGCTCTTGCCTTAGAGCAAGCTGTCTATTCACTGAGAACTGGAAGCTCTGCCAAATTACTCCCTCCTCCCTAAAGTGGTGGGTGTGGATATTTTGTTTCAATGATGAGAAATGAAACTTAAGAAAATGAGAAAAGTGACCTGCACAGGGAGTAAAGCAAAAATGTTTTTGAAGAAGCTAACCAAATGGAAGACATGTAGCAAGATCATTTTTCAACATGTATCAACAGTAACGAAGTCATTCTCTATTTTCCAAGGTGAAATATTGGAAAATTAAACAGATTAAATTTATGAGTCAATGAATTCATTTTTGCCACATTTTATCTTGTTCTCATTTTTCGTGATGCTCTTGTCTTTCTTTCTTAACAGGCTTTGGATGGAATGCAAGACCCTGAGTCATAAATAGTGTTTAATACACTTCTATGCTGAAATTAGTTTACTAGGTGTCCTATTATTTTATGTTTTCAAATGTTTGTGCAAAAATAGTGTAGGAAATCTTAAGGTTTGAACAGTGTCTCTAGTCAAGTAAGTTGATTACCTCTTTGCCTGAAATAAATGGTAACTGATTTTAGTTTTCTAAGAGAATCCAATTTTGTTCCTTGAATATACACATAAACTCTGAAGAAGATGAATTTGACTTAAACAGAAATACACATTTAGGCTCACTTGACTGTGTAAATGTTGACATATCTCATCAGCAAACAAAGTAAATGATACAGTTCAGGCTGAAGAGGCTTTTTCTTTTTATTAATACAAGCTACCATCTCTTTATTACCTAAGAGGTTAACTGGCAAGATAAAAAGAATATTTATTATTTTAAAATCCCATATTTCAGAGTGTAAGGCAGGCCTAGAAAAGAAATATCTTATTCAACATTAGCTATTCATAAACATACTTTGCAGCCACTTATAAAACAAAATCTATAGCAGGGGAATGAATATATTTTGAAGATGAGATGAATATATTCTATCTACTAAGCAGATGCATATATTTGAGTTCACTAAGTAGTCATTTGAAATATAGTAATTAGTTCTTAAAATAGAAAATTCAGTGCAATCTATTTGATTTTTCAAGAAAATATTTTCTAGTATATCCAGTTTTCTCAGCCCTCTTTCATATTCTTTAATAGAGGTAAGTTTATTATGCATTGCCCTAATTAACTTTAACTAGATACTCATTTATAATAGTCTCAATTACATTTTCATGGTTCTTTCTGTTTACTCCTACTTATTTAAAATAAGTAAGAATTGTGTAAGAATATTGTTTATTCTGCTGTTTCATTCTATGTTAAAAGTGTGGCTGAAGTTGTGGTGAAATAACAGCTACATGTATTCAATTACCATTCATTTATTCTCAACACTATCTTCCGAAGACTGTTGTAGCCACTTAAAATAAAATATTGAATAAGACAGAGTTCTTGACTTCATATAATTTATTTCATGGTGGTACACAGACATAACACATAAGAATCTAATGCAATAATTATAATATCTATAAAAATAAGGCAGAAGTATTATTGGTGGACAATATTGAGGTCGTGAGGGAATTTACTCTGAATAGATAACATTCACATAGTGAGAAAGTGTAATCACGTGAGATCTTAACAGAAGGGATGCTACTTGTGAATTTTGCCATGAGAAATCTTGGAACATTTGAGAAGCAATTGGAAGCATAGGTTGTCTAAGGTCACAAGCATGGGAAACAAAATATGGTGAATTACACCTATAGTGCTAGCACCTGAGAGACTGAGGCAGGAAATTTCAAGTACAAGCCCAGCTGAGAAACTGATAAACCTAGCAAGACCCTTTCTTAAAATGCAATAAAGTGCCCGATACATCTCATTTAGAAAGCCTGGGGTCCAACTTCTACTTCAGTAAAAAATAAACAGCAAATTACTTAACTAAAGTGTGGGTGCATATAGAAAGAGTATATGTGGTAGAAGAGGTGGAAAATTTAGATAAATGACAACGTAAAAGGTGTGAGAGCCAGTGATATAAGTTTACTTTATGTATGATAAAGATAAAAGCAAGAGAAATCAAAAACACAGATTAGGAGATTAGTTTTATAAAGTAACCCAGGCTAAAATTTATTGTTACTAACATGTAGAGTGAATGTGATGAAGGTTTTAAAAGATTTTTTTCCATTTCTAAACAAGTATTTGAGATGGTAGTACATTGGAAGAAAGAACTTGATACTTTCATCTGAATATGTGGATAAAAGGTGTGATTAATATGATTGGAAAATGACTGAAGAATGGGTGTTTCTTTGTGATATGTGAAGACTAAGAGTTCTAGAAATCATAACAGAAGCACCAGTGAAGCTATTACAATTTTTTTTTTTTTTTTTTTTTTTTTTTTTTTTTTTTTTTTTTTTTTTTTTTTTTTTTTTTTTTTTTTTTGAGACAGGGTCTCGCTTTGTAGTTCAGGCTGGCCCTGAGCTCAGCCTCAAACTCACATCACAGCAATCCTCCTGCCTCTGCCTCCCGAGTGCTGGGATTACAGGTGTGAGCCACCAAGCCCCGCACTGTGGTATGTGGTACTGGTTGCTGCTGGGCATGAGTCTCCACACTCACTATGGTATGTGGTTACCGGGAATTGAACCAGGGCCCTTGCGCTTGCAAGACAGGCACCAGAACCACTGAGCTAAATCCCCGGCCTCTATTACAAATTTTGAGCTAAATAGAAAAAAGGAGTTAGGCATTAGATTCAAATCTGTGAATTATGTTTTCATAAAAGATATTTAACAATATAATTTTTTTCTTTTAAGGTAAAGAAGATAGAAACATAATGAATGATAAAATGCTATATCAGGATTGAAACATTTCAATTTCTTCCCTTAAGAATGATAGACACTTAGTTGGTAAAATAAAAAGAATTATTTAGAGAACTAGGAACAAAACTAGACAATATAGTTTCTACAAATCCAAGTCAATTAGTGCTTTTACTAAAACAAATAGTATCTGTGAATGATCCAGGTAGATTTGTATGGTAGAAAATAACCATTTATGGACCTAGAGCTTCTTGTCACTTTGACAATTAGTCTCACATAATTAAAATAGACTAAAAAGAAAAGTTAAAATTGAGGTAATGTGAAAGTTACATAAAATTATGGATCTTACATGATACTGAGGATTCAAAGGATTTTTTAAAATATGAGATATTTCTTTGCATAATTAAAAAGGAAGATAAATTTTAAAAACAGGAGTAAATGTGCAAAAAAAGAATTAGTTTGACATAGAATACATCATGTAGTGGATAAATATTGTTCAATATCTACATATAAACACAGAAGGTGTTAGGATTTTTCACAGAAGAAAGAATGATACACTCTCAGAAGGATATCATTGTAAGAATTCACTTCTAATTCATACCACAAATGTAAATATGGTATGCATGGTTATTTTGCTCTTTCCAACAATGATTCTTGAGTCTAAGTGCAGAATTGCTGTAGAATTAATTTAACCAGATGTTTAGGTCAAGAAAGAAGCAGGCTAACGGTATATGATGAATGTAGACTACAATATATAGCATTGTGTCAATTTCCTATCCTTTTTAATTTCACTATATTTATTCCAGGAAAATCTCAACTTTAAAACTTTAAAATTGTGAGCTTTTGGGAAGGTTGCTTATTTATCATGTTTTAATGCTTGAGAAATATCTAGAATAATGTAGTTAATGTGTAACACTATATATCTAACATTCTTGTCTTCATTGTCAACATTATTAAAAAATTACAATTCATTACTTTCTATAAATCAGTTATTTACTTTCAGAAGCAAACAAACAGGAATAAATGAACACAGTCTCATATAGTTTCAATTTAGAATTTCAATCTTATAGATTTATTTGGATTTGTAAGTACAAATTTTCATTTATCAAAATTATCACCATCTTTCACTTTAATATATATGTCATGAACAATTTAGTAATTTCAAAAATCTAGAAAATATATGAGCACTAAAACAAGTGCGTGTTTATAGTGAAATTCCACGCACAATAATAAGCCAATTGTCATTGCTAAAACTGAAATGGAATCTGGCTGGTGAGACCCAGTGTGCAACAATTGCTTACCAGGAGCTGGTAGACCTCACACAACAAGACTGAGGAAAACTAACTAAAAATCTGAAGATCACCTATGGAAGTAATACTTTGAAATTTGGAAAAGCTAATGAATATGTTAAAGCAATAAAAAATAATAAAGAAAAGAAAATGGTGAATCATTTTATATTGTGGAATCTAAATGATTTTAGGAGAAGCTTATATGTTGAAAGTAATCTTGATATTCTTACAGAAAACACATAATATATATTTGACCAGTAAAAATTTATGATTAGATGAAAAGAAACTTGAAAGTAGTACTCACTACTCTATAATAAGATTCATATTACCAATCATATTTTACAAATGAAGAATGTAGACTGGAATTTTACATTGCCAAGGTCAGTTTAAACATGGAAAATCTGAATGCAAATTTGTCTTTTACTTTGTAACCAATATATTATGTTTATAAAAGTATTTATACAGCTATATCTATATAAGCATAGAATTATACAGATACATGTTATATATTATGTATATAGCTATATATAACAGTCTTGTGAATGCTTTGAATAATTTCTAGAAGAATTCAACTTAAAAAATAAATTTCATATCATCTGGGTGGTACATTTCATGTAGAATTTACTTATAGTACATAGACTCGGGTATTTGTTTTAATTTTTTGTAATTTTACTTATAATCTTATTTATTATTTTATTTTACTATAGTAAATCTAAAGTTTGACCAGAAAGTAAATATTTAAATATTATTTTTCTTGAAGAGCTGTATAAGATTTTAAACAAATATGTGTTTATAATATTTTATAGATATGTGTACTGTAAAAACTGATTTCCTGAGGTTAGAGTTCGGTGCATACCTACTTTTTTAGGTTTTCTTAGTAAATTCTGAGACTTATATCTAGCTTAGACAGTTAATCTTAGCAACAGCTTTTGTGCCAAAAGAAATTTTGTCTATTTTTTTTTAAGTATGAATCATATTTCCTGTTCTGGTCCTTGTTTTCTATTAGTCATTTTCTTTTCTTTTCTTTTCTTTTTTTTTTTTTTTTTTTTCAGACAGGGTCTCGCTTTGTAGTTCAGGCTGCCCCTGAGCTCAGCCTCAAACTCACATCACAGCAATCCTCCTGCCTCTGCCTCTCAATTGCTAGGATTACAGGTGTGAGCCACCACATCCAGCACTGTGGTATGTGGTACTGGTAGCTGCTGGGCGTGAGTCTCCACGCCCAGTATTGTATGTGGTTACCAAGGATCAAACCTGGGTCCTTGCACTTGCAAGACAGGTGCCGGAACCACTGAGCTAAATCCCCAGCCCTATTAGTCATTTTCTTAAACTGATTTCTTTGAAGAACTCCCTAATAAAATAATAAGTACAATTGCTATTCTGGACAAATAGATAAAAACAACTGCCACTTCAGTGATGCACAAAAGATTATTTTAGAAGAGATTTTAATAACCCACAAAAACAATAAATAATGTGGCCATGGTCGGACTCCTTCTGCTCTGGGACAGCTACACAACCAGCTAGAGCAGTCCTTAGCTTGTGAGACTCAGTCTTATTGACCCCTTAAATTTTCTAAAGGTACATCATCATCTACAGATTCAAGGTTAAATCTTTCTATTTTTTGTAACTCCTGATAAAATATACAAAACCTCCCCTTGGAATTACCTAGGATATAATCTAACTGATTATACCATCAAGCCACAGAAGCCATTCATTCAGAGAGACCTATTTATCACCTTAAATGATTTTCAAAAAATCATGGATGACACTGATTGGCCCCATCCCATTTTGGGGATTCCTACTCACCAAGTGACACATCTATTTCATGACTCCCACCAGCACTGTCTGTATGAAGTTACCTATCACAGCGGTACATGTTATGCTGCTGTGTCTCAGGTGCCTATACATTCTAACATTTAGTATTATGTCAAAATGCACTTGCTTATATGCTTTTCAATTTAACCCAATGGTGCCATTGATATCATGTCTTAGGCACTCGTGGGTCTCGAACATCGTAAGTGGTTTACTGACATGTTCATTGCTGTGCTCATGGCCTCCCATAGTCATTCTGGCCACAGTTGCTACTGTGATGTCTTCTTTGACTCAATCTGCAGAGCAAAATAACTGAACTGCTTATGTGGTAACAGTCCATAATACTCAGCAGTCCATTGATAAAATACTGCTTACCTGATTAAAATTGGAGAAGCAGGTACTGGCTTCCTTCCTCCAGGATCACTGTGGTATTTAACATGGGAAACTCTCTTGCCTGTGATTGGTGATCTAAGCATATTTTTTATTATACTTTATCCTTAGAATAAGTCACAGCATACATGAATAATAATGGAAAAACACTTGCAGGGGTCCACTAAGTATAACATTATCTGTGCTGTACAGAGGCTACATGGCCAAATTCAATAAATTGTCCTAACTACTCATGAAAAAGCCAGTTGGAGGAGCACAAAACTAAAAATCTAATCTAAACTGGTAGGATCCTTGAACCTGGTCATAGGTACTCTTTGTGGGATAATAGTCACTGTTGTCTTGTGGCTAATAACTTTTTGTTTTCTGTGTAGTTGGTGAAATCAAAATGAAGACATTGACACATTAAAAACAACATTGAAGGCCAGGGATTTAGCTCAGTGGTTCCAGTGTCTGCTTTGCAAGTGCAAGGACTGGGTTTGATCCCCAGTAACCACATACAAGAATGCCAGTCATGGAGACTCATGTCCATCAGAAATCAGAACCACATACCACAGTGTCAGGTGTGCTGGCTCAGGCCTGTAATCCCAGCTCTTGGGAGACAGAGGCAGGAGTATTGCTGTGAGTTTCAGGCTGAGCTCAGGGCCAGCCTGAACTACAAAGTCAGACACTGTCAAAAAATTAATAAATAAACCCACCAACAATGAGTTTGACTCACCTGTCTAACAAAAGATAGAAAGTTCTCTGTGGTGCCTGATGGGTTAACATCTGATAGTGTTCACTGAGGGCACAGAGATGGCAGTACTGAGCAGTAAGCATCTTGAAGACAGAATGTTCTGGCATCTCAAGCAGAGGGGAGCCTTGCTGCTGAAACAAAGAAGAGCATCCTGGGTACAATTTAATAGTTAACACTTTGGCACAGTTGTTGTCATGTGATTCTGATCCAGAGTAAGCACAGGTGTTTAGCAGAACCTAAGGTCTTGGTTTCTCAATAAATCAGGAGTTTAAGTCAGTTTGGGACTTTATTCCAGTGCAGTCCTCTGCCACCCTCACAAAGATCTTCTCTGTCTCTGTGTCTTCATTTATCTCCATCAGGGTTTGATAGCCACACGTGGTGAATAATTTCTGTCATTTTGGATCTGCCACTAGAACATGTTCTCGTGGTGAAAATGTGTTTTCTATCAAGATTTGAAACTGTTTTGACTCACATCACAGTTATATGACCAAAGAATATTGTAGACCAATGCAGTGGACAATACAAATGTTTATTTTCAGTTGATTTTATGAACATATTTAAGAGATCTTCCATTAGTATTTTTCTGAAGATATTCAGCTCAAGGTGTACATAGTTTCTGATGATAGTTTCCAAAACACAATCCTTTTAACCCATTAAACAATGTGCTACCTACATGCCAGTGATGTGCCAAGCACTGTTTTAGAAGTTGGTGTCCAAAGACAGAACACCTTGGGTGGAATTTCAGCTTTTATTAAGTTTATGTTCAGTTGCACAGATTATAAATAAAAATACTGTTCAGTGAAAATTGTTATACTTAAATGACTCACACTGGGTGGACAGTGAGTAATACAGTCATCTCTTAAGAACAAAAAGTGAGAATATGGCCTCCATTGCAGTTTTCCAGTTCTGTGTAATAAACTGCTGCAATGCACAAAGACTTCAAATAGTCTTTACTTTGTACCTCGCAATATTGTGTGTCACAAACTTGGGCAAAAAGAAGTATTTTATTCCAAGTAGAAGTTTTCCCCCCCCATGTCACATAAATTCATATTTTGTAGTGTCATGTAGCTGATAGGAACCACCAGGGCATTTTTTATTTGTTTGTTTTTTTAATTTGATGGTCTGTGGAAGTTACCAGAAGACTAGGCTCTGCAGACCTTCTTTAGTGTGTAGTGGATAAGAGACTGGAAGTAGAAACTATCAATTCCTTAAGGCTTGTAGCTAGAAGAGGCATTATGCCACTCTCATAGTATGATCTTGGTGAAGCAGTCAGTGAGCTCACCCAGATAAAATGGAAGAAAAAACGAGCAAGGGAAAGAGTGTCAATGCTGTTCATAATCTGTTGCAGCCGTGTGCATGGAGGCAGCTGTATGCTGATATGCATGCAAACATCTGACCAACAAGTGCTGATGTGTGTAACTATATACATACCTGCATGTTTGTGTTAATTGTAAAACATATTTTAGCTTAGTTTACATTATTGCCTTGTAAGAGGAATAAGGCCAACTGCGTTGGTTTATCCTTCGAAAGAAAGCAATAATATTTTTAGCTAATTCAGACTACACTTGAGGTTGAAAAGTTGGCAGTTGAAGTTAAAGAGAAGATAGAGCAGTGCCAGGCTACTTTTGCATATATTTTCTGGATAGATGTACTTGGTACATGTGGTAACTGTAAGAAGAGAAACCATATTTCTTTACTCTTAGACAACCACTGTTATTATAAACTGCATTTCGGTATCAGCCTTCATTCTGTCTTTTGTATGCTCTCATTTTCCTTGGATCTGTGCATCCTGTATAATAGACTATTTACAAGGCCAAATCCCTCTTGTTAACATTTTGCTCTCATTACATAACTGAATCTTGGATATATTGCATGGCAAGATATATTTTATCCAGAAATAAGTATGGAACTAGCCAAAGAATGTGAAAAAATATAGAGGATAATATTTTGGTTTATTTTAAAAAGTGTTATGAGGGCCGGGGAGTTAGCTCAGTGGTTCCGGCGCCTGTCTCGCAAGCGCAAGGACCCGGGTTCGATTCCCCGGTAACCACATAACAATACTGGGTGTGGAGACCCACACCCAGCAGCAATCAGTACCACATACCACAGTGCCGGGCGTGGTGGCTCACCCCTGTAATCCCAGCACTTGGGAGGCAGAGGCAGGAGAATTGTGATGTGAGTTTGAGGCTGAGCTCAGGGCCAGCCTGAACCACAAAAGCGAGACCCTGTCTCAAAAAACCTAAAAAAAAAAAAAAAAAAAAAAAAAAAAAGTGTTATGAGTACACATTTGTTGTACATAACATGTAATTCCTCATGGGGAGTAGGTACATGTACAAAATGCATCTCAATTCCTGCACTCGTGCCTTTCCTTTCGCTCCACATGCCCTGCACCTATCTTGTAACCCTTACTATTTTTTTTGCACATTTGGGGTATATAAGACTGGCATTCCTATGTTTATTAGGTACCTGTACACTCCAGTTCCCTCTTACATCCCCTTCTACCCTCTACATCTCCACTCTTTCATTTCTTGATCGTTCTCTTTCTACTTCCTATCATTCAACTTTTATTTTGCTCTTCATTTACATTTTGGGTTTCTCCTAGAAAAAAAACCATATGATAGAGTTCTCTCTTTTTTCTTTTTTCTTTAGTTTACACCTTTCTGTTTCAATAAATCTCCAAGTAGGCCTTAGATCCATGTACATTTCCTTGTTATTTTGTCTCTAATTTTATTGTTAAGTAATGTGTTTACTTTGAGTCTCTGTAAATAATAATGAATATTTCAAACTGAGACTTAGTCAAACAATTTGAACTTGATTAGAAAATAGAGCAAATGATTAAAATGATCTTCAAGAACAGATGAATTTGCAGTTTTCATTTTTTTCACTTGTTAGAGATATCTTTATTACATTTGTATGCCTAAACTCTTCCTCTTTACACTCTGACTACACAGAAGGAAATACAAACTGATACATACTATACTTTATCTCTCTATCAACCATTAATTTGCTTAGTCTTTCAAAAATAATTTGGGAGCATCACTGTGTATTAAATATGAGCTTATGCTTTGAAATTCTTATGGCAAAAGTATTTGCATGAATACTGATTACATATAAAGAATTTATTTTCACCTAATTTATTTGTACATCTCAAATTGTAGGTCATATTTCTTTACAATTTTCACTGAATTATTATATAAAAGATGTTCAAATACAAATTCACAAATCATTGTTTAGTATGCAACTAAATCTGTTCATTCCAAGGGTATTTCCTTCCATTTCCTTCAGGAAATGAAGTAAATCAGAATTATGGGGGATTATTGTTACAAAAATGATTTCTCAACCCTATTTCACTTAATAAAATTGTCTAGTGTAGGTCTAATAGACCTATATTTTGCAGAGCATGCCAGGTAATGCTTATACAGAGCTTTTCTGCAATACATTGCATATATATATATATATATATATATATATATATATATATATATATATATTAATCTAGCAGCAGATTGAAGGAACTTACATAAAGTTTTGCCTAATCATGCAAAAGTAGAAATATAAGATAGAGTGTCTACTTTCAAAATGCGAGCTTTTGTCAAGAAGAATGCCACTTTCATTTCTTAGTGAAGTGAAATGCAATGACCTTTGTAAGTGCACTGAGGTAGAGAGATATTGAAAATTGTGTAACTGAGATTTCGTTAGTTTGGATCCCTGCATGTAAGATGTACTGTACAAATATGAATTTATATTACCCTTAAACCGACCCCTTTGTAGATTTCAAGGAGAAATTTTATTTTGTTCCGAGTTTGTCCTGGTACCTTATGAGATACATAGCAACAGGCCTGGTCTCTACCCACTAGATTCCAGCATCTTTTCATATTTTTTTGTTATTATAAAGTATTTTGACAATATCAAATGTACCTCAAGGTGGAGACCACACATTATGGTAAGGAATCATTGATCTTTCATACTCTGTACATGGAGCCATTAGAATAGCCTATCCTTCATAAATTTATTTTCCTTAACCTCTCAATTTTTACAAGTAGTATTGCTGATCAACTATCCAAACCAGGATGATACAAAGGCTCTTCCTGCCAAAAACCAAGAAGAACTCCCCATCAACATACGCTTGGGGGTATAAAAGTGTTTTGGCTTCCCTAATTGTTTGGAAATATATTTATTGGGATTTTTGTATTGTTTTTCTTTTTTAATTCAAATTTTATTGTTTTTTTTTAAACAAAGCATTCATATATTTATCTCTCCAAATTAGAGAAGCGAGCTATACATATTATGCTGATGTGCCTTGGTTGTGTGTGTGTGTGTGTGTGTGTGTGTGTGTGTGTGTGTGTGTGTGTGTGTTTTATTTTAACATTTATTCTGGAACCTTGTGTTTCACCTAAATTACCATATAGTAAAAAGGAGTGTTACTGCAACATTTTATCTAGTTCATAGTAATATGTCAAGGAACAAAATATAATATTTAGGATAATTTTCTTATAATACCATCATTTGTATTACTGTACTACTCTAAAAGATTCTTTTATGGGGCTCATTTTTCTCTAAATCTCTTAAAACTATTGTTCTGCACCAAAAGAGAAAGTTCAATTTTAAGCCGTTTTGGAGGTTAGCTTACTTTTTTAATCTTAAACTAAAAAGAGTCCAATTTAGAACCTAATCCATCTATATGATAATATGATTCCATTTTCATTTAGTTTTTGAAATAATTATAGCAGGATTTAAACCAATCAAACTCCTACTAATGGAATAGCCCAGAACTTTGATCCACCATGAGCCCATCTTATTTATTTATTTATTTATCAGTTTTATTGAGACAGGGTTTTGCTTTGTAGTTCAGGCTGGCCCTGAGCTCAGCCTCAAACTCACATCACAGCAATCCTCCTGCCTCTGCCTCCCGAGTGCTGAGATTACAGGCGTGAACCACCACCACACTCGGCACTGTGGTATGTGGTACTGGTTGCTGCTGGGCGTGAGTCTTCACTCCCAATATTGTATGTGGTTACCGGGGATTGAACCTGGGCCCTTGAGCTTGCAAGACAGGTGCCAGAACCACTGAGCTAAATCCCCAGCCCCATGAGCCCATCTTATTATAGGGTGCTGGCTTCATTCAATAAATTATTCTTTCTTTTTGTCATTCATTTGTAGTAAAAAATGTGAACCTAAAATTGGTAAAGTTTTCATTTGCTCATTTTTTACCTCTTTTATTGAACAATGTGTTGTAGAAGGTAAAGTAGCACAGCCATGAACAGCATAGATTTCAGAGACAAGGACTGTCTCATTTTAAATAATGGCTTATGTCCGATCTTGACTATATTTGTAAATCTGAAAAAGATGTTGATATTTTCCAAGTTGTAGTTTTTTTCATTGTTATATGGGGTTAATAAAACCCCTAATGCTGATGTCTCATGGAAGATAGATGAGGAATGATGGTGAAAGTGCTGATCACAGAAGAGTGAGTGACACAGAATGATTATTCAGAGGTATCACTACTTGTCTATTCTTATGTTCCAGTACAACTTCTCCTTACATAATCAGAATCCCATCCCTATGAGGAGGAAACTGTTATGCAATTGAGCTTAATTGCTTCTGAAGGGAATGCTAGTAAACATATCTGATGCTCCTAATCTCTCTCCATCTGCCTATTTCACTCACAGCTAACCCCAGTCTGAAAGAGCAATCGTTGTTTTTCAGAAGCCAGTGTGAGAGGGTAATTCCTTCATAAAAGACAGCAAAAGTTCTTTCATTTATATCTTTTAAATTCTGCAATATTTCTTCAGGCTAAAGAAATTTCCACTGGGACTACATTACCTGCAATAACATACATTAGCTTTTTTTTTTTTTTTTTTTTTTTTTCATTTTCAAGTCTTCTTGTTCTATCCTGAAATACAGCCAAAAATGGACACATATATAAGGAGAAAGAGTATTAAGTCTTCTCCTCAACAGGGCACAGGGAAGCCATTGTGTACCAGTGATAACATTAAAAAACTTTTAGTTCTCATTCTTATATGAATGTAGCATAAATATAAGATATTAGTTTTAAAATTTAGATTAAATTGTTCATATTTATGTTTACACAAAATTTCATTCATCTGTTCATCGAGTAAAAATTCTTTTCTCATTTTAATGACTAACAATACTTACAGAATAGTCCACTCAAATTTGTTAAAGATAAGAATACATTGGTAATAACACATCATTTTTTAGTGTTGGCAGAGGAGCCCCAAGGCACACTTACCATCTCTGAAGCTGAGTTGGGATCTAGGAAACCTGACAAACACCATGAAATGAATCTGTTTTTCTTCAGAGAAGTATCACGGAAGGCAGAACTTGAAGATTCAAGATCAACCAGCGTTAAGTTTAATAATATATTTCTCTCTTCTGCCAATGTTCAAGTGTACCCAAAATGATGAGCAAATTATTACATTGTAGGACCACAGTGATACAGTTTTGGACAGTCTTACAAGCTTAGATTTCCAGCGTTGGAATTCAGGGCCATTGATAAAAATTTTGTCACACATCACAAGGTACTTAAGCTTTCTCACTACAAACCTGAAATACAGATAAACAAGACCCAGGCCAGCTGGCACACAGACCGAAGGCCAGTTTCAGATGGCCTTCCTCCCAGTGGCTTAGAAACAATATATTCAAAGAGAATGAGAATGAATAACAAACCATAATTCACCAAATTACACTCTAACGCTATTTTAAAATATTCAAGTCTATTACCAAACTAGATGGCCACTTTACCCAAACAGACAAGTAGCTGGACAGGCTTTTGCACAAATTTATACACATTTCTATAAAGTGTTTTGCTTCACTTCTACATTATCATATTTAATAACAAAATTGCAAAATATTATCCTAAAATCTTACTAATTATTATGGCATTTAGATTTTTAATTCATTAACTTTATTGATACATTTGATAAATATATAATGATCATTACTTTTCTTAGTACTTGTCTGTGTATCTGTACTATGATATATATTTGTGTCCTTTGTAGTTAATTTTATCTCCATTTATATTACATATATGTACCATATACATATGTGACATATAACATTTATAATTAGGGAGTTTGTGCCTGTATATGATATATCCTGGTTGTTCTTTTTTTCCCATTCCTCTCCCTTCATTGTTCCTTCCTCTTGTTATTTACAAAAGCTTTCTTTCCACTATTAGAATTTTCTCTTGCACACTTTAAGAAAAAATAATATTTTATAAATTTTGCATAGAATAAAATAAAGATTACATTGAATGAAAATTTACCAGGAATGGTGATACATGCTTGTAATCCCAGCACTCTTGAAGTTGAGGCAGTATGACAGCCAGGAGTTGAAGACCAGCCTGGGCTACATAGTGTGTTGAAGGTTATTCTACAATACATAACAAAACCTTGTAAAACAATAACAATTACCAACAAAATCAGCAATAAAAGCATAGAATATTGCCCAGTACTTTGTAAACACTAAATACTAGCTATCATTTTATTTTAGTTGTTGTTAGCCATATTTTTAGGTTGTAATACTTAGGATTACAAGTTCTTACAAGTTTACCTCTCAAAAGTAGACATTGAGAAAGAACTTGACTTCACAAACCTAAACACCAGAGACATGACAGCCCTACAGAAATTTTTTTTAATTTTTAATCTTTATTGGTACATTAAATATACACATCATGATTGCACTCCATAATGGGGATTTGTACCAGCATAAGATACAACTTAATTCTCATTTTTTCCCATAGCCCTACCCACCCTACCACCCCCCATACACATAAAATTTGTTTCCTTACTTTTTTGTTACAATCTCAACATTTCCCCCCTTCTTCCTATTTTACATTCAGCATTTTATATTTCACAATATATGACATACAATTCTAGGACTCATTTACATCTTTATTTTATGATACCAGAGAAAAGATGCGATATATACTTATCTGTGCCCTATTTATTTCACTTATGAGGATATCCTCAAGGTATGTCCATTTAAGTAGAAATGATTCAAACTTATCATTTTTTATGGCAGAGTAATACTCCATTCTGTAGAAGAACCACAGCTTTTTTATCCAGTCTCCAGTTGATGGACACCTGGGTTGTTTCCAAGATGTAGCAATCACAAATTGGGCTGCTATAAACATGGGTGCACATATGTCACTGTGATATGAGTCTTTTAATTCTTGTGTGTATATACCTAGCAGGGCAATGGC
>PVIR01013246.1:0-42682 GCA_004026965.1 Petromus typicus
AGTTATACATTATGCAGCATGATTGCTAAGATATGTAGACTACTCAGGCATACATAAATCCGCATTTGCCATCCGGAGACTCTCCAAGATAGTAACACCGAGTCACACCACATTTCTAAATTTAGTGCAGCAGAATGAACAAATATCACTTACCCCATCCTGGAACCATATTATGGGATTTATCTTGTATGCAATTCTAAGGGTAATAAAATTTTAAACTTAACCTAAGTAACATAAACCTCACCCAACACCATCAACAGCAAATACATACTCAAATGTATATTGGAGAAGGCAGTGAAAAAATGGTAACTACTTTGACAAAAAAATAAAAAAACCCTGAGTGTCCACCACCAGGTTTCTATAACTTATACTTCCTCTGAGGACAAACCCATAAAACTGCTCTTACCTCTGTACACACACAATGCTAGGCTCTGTACTTTCTATCTCCTAAGGAGTTCAATAACCATTTCTTTATTTGAATAAAACAAGGAAGGAACTGAATCAATGAAATTATACATGGAACTGAATCCTGCTACAGTTTCTTTCATAGCAACATTCTAGGGTTGAAAAGCTGGGACAGAGAGAGCGGCATGTTTCCCAGAAGAATTGGAGAAGGTATGTGGAGCGGGCAGCCAAGTTGGGCTTTGGCTCACAATGCCCCAAGGACACTGACAAATAGCCCAATAATAACCCATCTGAGTCTCAGAAGTCACTCCTTAGAGCTGCCCTATAAAAGCCAAAGGGAATTATTCATTAGCAAGTGTGAATAACACTAGATGCCACCAGCAGATTGTGTTTGGCTTTGCTGAATTATTCATTAGCATTTGTGAGAAATGTACAATCCAAAGGGTGTTAAACCAATCCCGATTGTTTGGCAATGTTTGTTTTCTTTTAAAAAGATTGAAATAAAAAAAATCACCTCCAAGCTATAGTTTTATATTTAAAATCAGTTATAAACCTGGCTAAACAAGTAGGTGAAGAGAAAAAAGTCAAATACAAAAGGGATATCAGCAGTCCTATTTAATATTCATCACTTAATGACAGGCAGTAGACTGAATCAATGTTTGTTTACCTGTCCACATTTTGCCACTCATAGATGCTCTATGGTCAAAGACGGTGGGAGCTCTACAATGAGATTCACATGTGAGGGGGAAGGAAATGTCTTTGAGCCCTGTCACTGAGAAGATGCAAATTTAATTACTTCGCGTTAAGCTTTCCATCTTGTCGAGGTGTCCTTGGGAAGCAACTGTAAACAAGAAGCACTCGGCAATCAGGTGTCAGGGGTGCATTTGATCTGTTAGGAAATATGTCACAAATCACTGGCAGGAAGTGAGTCGGAAAGGGGAACAAAGAGAGAGAAGTGACAGTGTTGGAGGCAGAGCTTGTGGGTGTGCCTGTTAGCTCTGGGGCTGCTCCCACTGCCAGCTCCCACTTCCCACAGAAAGTGCTCCCTGCCTGACAACGCTCTCATCTCACATTTGTCACACATTTTCCTATGGTCTGCAGAAATCACCACCACAACTGCACAGTCAACTGGAGAGATACTAAGTGCAATTAAATTACCTGTGACTAAAAGAAACCTACAGTAAGATGATCTATTTTTTTTAAGATGATTGAAAAAAAAACCTGGAAATTAATGCAATTCTAAATTCAGGTAAAAGAGGACGTATCAGTCAGGAGTCTCAAAGGAAACGGTAGGCCTAGCTGCCTTCCCATCTTTTTAGTGTGCCTCTAATTGAATAAGAAGAATGCTCCATTCTATGAAGCTCCAGGTCTGAACTCAAGCTGTCAAATGCCCTGCAGTTTCTATGATAATGGGTGCTGCATTTGTAAGCAAGTAAAAGGAAGTGATCCCTGAGTGTACACAATTTGTAATTCTGCAAAGAGCCTGTAGCCTTCCTGAAGGGAGCCCACATCCAGAACACACTGCTCCCTTCAACAAGACAACTACAGAAAATAGATGTCTGTGCTCCACCAAACCACAGTTCCATGAGCACTTTCTTAATTCTTTCATAGGAATGCATGAATCTATCCGCTTAAGTCCAACTCTCCCCATCCCTAAAATGAACTGCCAAAAGGTGGAGGGGGCCTGAAAGCAAGCTCTATTAATCTTGGAACAAATTAACTCCCCTCTCTAAGTTTCAATTTCCTCATCTTAGAATCAGGGGAGGAAAATGGTAACTATACAAGCGAGGTTACTATGAGGATTATAAGAGACAATACATGTAAATTACAACCAATATTATTATATTAAGGAACAGGAAAATTAATATTAATAAATGCAATCATTATCTGCCTGGGCAACATGACTATTCCCATGATAATAAATGATATTAAAAATTGTGCCCAAAATTCTCTGCAAACATTCTACAATTATTTCATTACCTTAAGCACTAAAGTTCTCCCCCTTCAAGTTTTCCACTTTTAAAAATGAAAAAGATCTCAAAGACTCATCTAAGACACCGAAGAACTGACCTATGTCCAACCATCAGTTTGTGAACACAGGAGCAACATCAGTTGAGCATGTGAGATGGAAAAGACAACTGAAATCATCAGAGTGTGCATTTCATTCATTTTTACACATCCCTGCTGTCTAATCTTTTCTAATATACATTTTAGTTTCCCACTAAAAATGGGGCACAGGACAAAGGAGAAAACCAAAGGGAGACACCTAGTGGCCAAGTAAATTTCCATTCAGATTACAGTTAAACCAGAAACACTAAATTGTAATCCAAGATGTCTTTTATCTATTAAAAAATAAGAAAAATATGAGTATAAAACAAATATACTGTATGTACTAAATAGTAAATTCAGCTCCTCTTTCAGCCTAATTTAAATTAACAGTTTCTAGAGACCTTCTAGAAGGAAGTTGGTAGTGGGAGGAAGGCAGGCTTCTAGAATTATATGTCACACCAAGATTTAAATTCAATTTCTACCACCTGCCTGTCAATCTAGGAACACACTCTAATATCTTCCACATCATGAAGATAAAGAAAATCATAATTTCAAGGCACACTGAAGTAATAATAAGAGGCTATCCGAAGCTGGAAACAAAGGGCTCCAATGCTCCAGCTATTCCAGTCTACACCTGCCCATTCCAAGATATGAGGGTACAATAGCTCCTCACAACATAACCACTCAAAGGACACTGCTGGAAAATGCTCCTCACACAACCTATTGAATAAGTTTAGGCCTTTTTTCCCCTCTTCCATAAAGTGAGGTAAATGATACTTTACAGGTTTATTATGAGGATAAATCAAATAATGCACACAAATAAAATGCCTTGTACATGCTATATATCTAATGTATGTCTGGGTTTTTTTCTTTGAATCCATTTTTTTCAATAACAACATAGAGGAATACTGTGCTCTATCAACAGGCTTGTTTTCAAAGCTACCTTACATGATGTATACTAACAATAACCATATATTGTTTAATCGAGTGCTCATTGCAGACCAGGCAAACATCTCACTGAACCTCTAGGTAAGTGCGGTAGGCACCTTTATGGCCCAATACTGCACACACTGGCAATTTGTCTCATTAACAAAATGCTGATTTTGACCAGCACAACAATGTGCTCACCCAAAAAGCTTGCATTCCTAGTCAGAGAGGGGTGGTCACACAGTGCAGCTTTGGTTGATAAAATGGATATGGAAATCTATGACTGTATTTGTTATGTATTACAAGCACATACTAATAAAAAGGAGAAGAAAAAAAACAAAACCATTATTATAACAGGACAAAAACAAAAAAGACTGAGAGTGAGAGAGAAAGAGACAAAGACAGAGAGACAGAGAGATACTACAAAGGAAGCTAACATACGTGTTGTGAGCTGCCCTAGAGGGTGGCCAATGAGGCAAGGAACAAACGACTCCAGCCAAGGGCCAGAGAGCGTCTGCAGCTGCCAACAGCATGTGAGGGCCAGGAAGCAGCATTCCACCATAGTCAGATCTTGAAAGAAGTGAATTCCCAGCCATCATCTTTAGCAACCTCATAAGAGATTATAACCAGCTGAAAATAACCAGCCAGAGACAAGTGCTAAGTCCTTTCTGGATTCCTAACCCACAAATACAGTGAGATAATAAATATATGGTTTCAAATTGCTAAGTTTTGTGTAATCTGCCACATAGCAATGACAGTTTAGTCACCATGTTTCAATGAAATTACATGCACACACTGTCAAAACAGAATGCTGGAAAGATTTTAGCTCCTCAAATACCTTGTCAGATACTTTGACCACTACCTATCTCGTGATTCTGATTATGTAAGAAAAATAAAACTGTATTTCATTAAATAATTAAAATAAATTCCAACAAACATAGTAATATTATTGTCCCCATGTAATATCTGATAAGTTTAATAATACAGATATTTTTTTAAATGTAGTGGCTTTCACATTACAAATCAATGAAATAAAAAAGAACACTAAAGAACTCATCCATTAAAAAAATTATAGAATTGGTAGATTAGAAAAGCATATAAAATAACCCCATTGTTTAAAAATATACGCTCATATAGGCACATTTACAGAAAGTTTTAAAGGTTGTAGATCAGGTTTCCTGTCTGTAAAAGCCCAGAAAGTAAAGGGTGTGAGCAGGTTGGAGCTACTCACCTCTACCGTCTTCATATGAAAGGAGTCAGACACAATATGTAAATAAACATGAATAGTTATGCTCCAATAAAATATTCCATACAGAAACCAAGTTTTGAATTTCATATATTGTTCACATCATTAAATAGTCTTCTTTTGATTTTTTTCAACTATTTAAAACTGTAAATACCATCCTGAGCTCCTGGGGCATCCAGAAGCAGCAGGCTGGATTTGGCTCACAGGTGACAGCTGGTCAACCCCGGTTACAGGCCATAATGTTCACAGTGATTATGTCTGGCATGCAAGATTAAAGCTGACTTTTACACTTTCTTCTTTAAATCTTCCAGCATTGTTTTAATTTATGATCATGTGTCTTATCATGAGAATATACAGTATATACTTTGAAAAGCACTTAAAAAGCAACAGACCTGGTTCCCACCAGCTCAGCAAAAAAAACTATCAAGCATGCCCAAGGTAACATTTGAGTGCCCCTAAATAATCCTCCAAAGTAGAAAGCAACCATGTAGTTACAAGTAATCCTATTAGATGAAGAACAGAGTCTGCCACAATGCACAAATTTTCCCTTCTACACACTGAGTAGAAAGAAAAAACAATCTGAAGATATTACATAAAGCATGTCTGCAATCCTATGTGCACATTGGAAAGTTCCTATTCTCAGAAAATATTCTTTTCACTATCTAAAATTTTAGCCCCATATCATAGAGCTAAAATTTACTAAGCAATCTTAATTTATAATTGTTTTCAAAATATACACAAAATGTTTCATACTATAAAACAGATGTAACTGATGACATCCAGTCACTATGTCCAGCTCTTTAAAAAATATATATATACTGTACACCTACCCAGGTAACTACACATGTAATATTCAGCTTTGTAGGCACAATGTCACAAAGCCATTCCAGCTGTCAGCATTCTTGTAGAAAAACAATAGGACAGGGAAAACATAAGTTCTGGTGCCTCTTGTTAACATTTCCTGTATGATCCCTGGGTTAGCTGTGGCACTGCTAAATATTCATGTCAGAATAACAAGGAAGACACATCCTTCTAATTTTGAAGAGGCAATCCCTACTATACTATAGAGAAAATTCAAGAGTTAATCTTAATTACCTTAAAATAAGCACCTTCTGGCTTGCCTTATGGTCTCTATAATCTTGTTCCCACTATAGAGATATTAGGGTTCCCTGGGAGATAAAACTTCACTTTTCTGTTTGATTATTATTTTTAAAGGAGTATTTTTAGGTGCATACAAATATTTTTAAACATAGTATCACTAGTAGAAGCACTAAGAAGTTGGCGTGATTACAGTAATCATCTTGTACACCTTCAAAACAATTAATTTTAGGTGACTCGTATCTTGATGATAAAGGAAATATAGGGAAAAGATACCATCATACTGATATTTTTTTAAATACGGGCAAGAAACAGGATATATTCTCCAACATCCAACATTCTCTGTTTGATTCAAAAATTTCCCAATTATTTTTGAATAATCTATTGTTTTAAACCAGCTAATTTCTTTCTTTCTTTGCTTTTTTTCTTTCTTCCTTTCTTTCCTTCTTTCATATTTGTATATGTAGGGCACCTCGTTGAATCTGGTAGTTGACTTGGAGTGTTCATATAAAAAACAACAATAGAAATATCTTCCCTTGGCTAACTCATAGAAATAAGAGAATTAATGAGAGAGGTGAAAATATGGGCAGTAACAAGTACTGACGCAGACGCAGGAAAACTGGAACTCTCATTTGTTGCTAGATAGAATATGATAACTCTGGAAAATTTTGGCAGTCCCTCCAAAAAGATAAGTATAGAGTAATCATATAATCTAGCAATTCCACTCTTAGCAATGAGTTAAGAGAAGTAAAAACATAGTATATAAAAAATCTATTTATGAATGTTTAAAAAACCATTATACACGTACCTCTCTTTTGAGGGGCTGCGGTCTCATTTTCTTTGAGTATGTACTTTAAATTCTATCTAGTAAATCTCTTTTCACCTCTTTAAAGTTTTTTTTTTCACAATAGCTTAAAAGTGAAAATAACCCAAAAATCCATCAACTAAACAATGATAAAGTGTAGTATATCCATATAATGGAATATTATTCAGCCATAAAAATCAAAGCACTTGTATACTGTACAGCACAGATAAACTCTGAAAACATTATACTGAGTAAAAGAAACCAGTCACAAATACCATATACTGTATGATACCACTTAAATGAAACGCCTACAAGGGACAAATCTATAAACACAGAAGTAAATTAATAATTGATCAGAAGTGAGGGAGAGTGATGGATGAGAGAAAATGGTGAGTGACGATTTATGGATACAGGACTGCTCTGAGAAGGAATGAGAGTACTCTAAATGTATTTTAGTATTGACAGATGTACAACCTGTGAATATACCATACAAAACACTAGTGAACTGCATACTTCAAATGACAATGATCATCTCTAATGGAGGAGACTGGGAAGTATTGGGAGGGGTTGTTGTTTTCCATTATAATCTTTCTGTACAATCTTTCTCTGATTATTTTTAACATGTGGATATTATTTTGATAATTACTCGAAGTATATGCAAAACAGTACAGATATCACAGAGCACACATACTTTTTTCATAAAGTTGATCTAAAGGAACCAGCCAATCTGTTTCCCTAGAAGGGACCATTCAGACAAAATAAATGATGGCTTGTACTGCTTCTGGCTAACAAGAAGCAACCTTCCTATATCCACATACACATACACATAAAGACACACATGTATATACTAATCTCTATATAAAAGAAATAAATAAAACACACCTACCATGCAAAATTAAAAGCATATTCTCAGGACATCAATCAACCCTTCCATAAGGATTATGATAAGGTTTCCGTTGGCAAAAACTGCACTGTGCTCTGTAGAAACAGGTGCAGGCAGGCTTCTTACCTTCCAGGAGTTGACCATAAACACCAAGTACACCAGGGAGACCAACTGTCAAGTACAAAGTGACACCAAACTGAGGAAAATAATAACTGGGCTCTATGGAAGGGGAGGATTTGCAGAAGTAGAGCCTGTAGAAATGAATCTTTAAAAGGAGTTTGAATTTCATCCGCATAAATTGGAGAAAAGGAGGCCAGGGAGATGGGTGTGACAGGGAAAGTGAAGGAGCTATCTGACAAAACAGACAGTAAACAGAGGAGGAAGGGGGAGGCAGGGAAAATCAGAAGTAGGAAAAGATGCTAGGTAAGATGCTACACAGTGCTCTAGAATCCTGTGGCACTTGGATTTTATTCTAAGTAAAAAAGGATACATTTAATAAGGATATACTGAAATGAAGTACAACCAGTCTATAAGAGAAGCCTTTAGAGAGCAAAGAGAAGGAAAAATGGATTGGGCTGGGGATCTAGCTCAAGTGGTATGGCGCCTACCTCGGGAGCACAAGGGAACAAGTTTGATCCCCAGCGCTACCAAAAAAAGAAAAGAAAGAAAGAAAACTCAAAACAGAGAAAGATAGATTGGCAAAAAGAGAAGACATTGGGAACAAGAGAAAAACAGGGGCAAGAAGTAAGGAGACTTGGAATTTTATTGAAAGGAGCAATTCTAGGCTAACTGAAACTAAAGCAGAGGTAGTACAAATGACAGGGTAGGGTTCAGTGTTACAGCCACCAAGAAACCAACTGACTTGGGGAGTGGTTGAAGAAATAAGATGAGGGAAAGAAGAAGAACCCTCAGATTTCCAGAGGACTAGAAGTTGACTTGTGGCATGGATAGGATGTAGGAATTGACAGGGGAGTCTCTCAAAGACTGGGAGTTGTACGTGGCTTGACCCCAGACGGCAGAGCACAGATGGACAATCAGCTTACCCCAGTACAATTCAGAGATCTCTTGGCACACAGACCTACTAACCAAACAGCTGTGTTTAGACTCAAGCTTTACCAACTAGGAGCTGGAGAACTTGGAGCAATTACTTATTTCTCTGGTCTGGTTTCTTCATCTGTAAAATGGAGATAAGAATAGAACATATTTCATAGGACATCATATTAAATGTGACAACTCGATTAGAAGAGGGCCTTACATGTACTCATTGTTATGAGTGACTTCTCAATGTACTTTCTCCACTGATTCTACAAGAAACTGAGGCTCAGGGAAATCCTGTTCCTACACAGACAAACTGTATTTATATGGCTTCAAAGACGATGCTTTCTGAGCAGTTGGTTGAATTACCCACACCGTGAAGCACAAGAAATCCTCAAGATGTCACAGTTTCTACATGAAGGTAGATCTGTTTGGCCTTGATTTTCAAAAATAGAGGTCAATTCATTATTACCTGTGATGAGCTCAGTCCTGCCTCAGGATTTGTGTGACTTCCTCCAAAGTTCTTGCCTGACCCCCAGTGAGACTGTGTTGGCTGACATGGACTCCCCTGCACAGGGCTATCCTTTCCCCATCCATTTATCAAAATATTCTGAAACTATTTCTCAATCTGTCTGTCCTAGACTACATGCCCTATGAATCCCAAAGACTGACCAACTCCTTCTCAGCAATAGCTCAGCTTCTAGAAACAAATCAGAAGCCAGTAAGTGCTAATTAAGTATGTTAAAGGGACGATTCAGAATCCCAGTCCTGGCCCTAAAGTATTTGTTGTGAAGCATTATACTGCATGGTAACAAAAGTTACATCTCTTGGCTACTTTGGAATAAAAGATTGAAATCCCATTTCCAGTCATACATTGAATGTGGCAGAAACCACAGATCAATTGCCCACTCAACAATTATTCTTTCTCCTTGACTACTAAAAAGGATGACAATAAGCCCAATTCAAAGAAGGAATCAGGAGCTCTCTGAGTCAGGAAGGGAAATTTCATTGCCTTCTGTCACATCTCTTCTTCTCCCGGCTCCCTTGTAACCAGGAACACCCAACGGGATATAATGAGGACTCTTGTATCTTCGCATCCTTTTTTCCTGTCTTGAACAGTTAGTTACATGAAGACATGATATGTGGCCCTGCAGCAGCTGTCTTGTGATTATTTGGTTACAAGTTAAAGGACCAAAGAGCCCACAGGCTAAAAATGGGAAAGTAGAAAACTAAAAAGTGTCAACAGTTGATTGTATCACAAAGCCCCTGGTCCTTTCAGGCAGCTTATTGTATGGAAATTGTAAATTCTGTTACTTGCAACCAACATTTTTCAAACTTATATACTGAAGAAAGGCACAAAACACTTTCATGAACATCCACTCTAACCTGATATTAGACATCCAAGCCGGAACCATAGGCATTTAAAATATACAACCAAGTGAATACAATACTTCCTTATTCTAAGGGGAAAGAACTGACATTTTGGAAGTTTCAAGAATCTGTACATCACCAGAATATGTTTGTTGCCCTCACACTGTGTACAAAAGGTTTCTAACAGGCAGAAGAGAATCAACAGCCCTAGGAACCTAAATGACGTCCTTTTAAAAAGAGGAGAATGACTATTACTCATAAGAAGGTAAAAAAGTAGATCAGAAATTCAGAATCTGAAGATCTGAAGTTGCAGTATTATTTTAGCAATTTTAACCTCTTTCAAATTATGTCAACAAGGATAAAACATATCTTAAGGAAAAGGAAAAGAAACAAAGTTCATTGCTGCATTTAACCTGGATAATTCTACTAAACCAAGAAATACTTTTTTAAGTATTTTTCCATTTTGTATGTTTCTTCATTGACACACAGTATTTGTACATGCAGTGTTTTTGTTTTGTTTTGTTTTGATTTTGGTTTTGGTTTTGGTTTTGTGAAGTTTTTTTCAGTTTTTGAGACAGGGTCTCACTTTGGACTTCAGGCTGGCCCTGAACTTATTATGCAGCCCACATGAAACTCGAACTCAGCAATCTTCCTGCCTCTGCCTCCCAAGTGTTGGGATTACAGGCATCAGCCACCATGCCCTGCATTGTGGTATGTGGTACTGATTGCTGGTGGGTGTGAGTCACCACAACCAGTATTGTTGTCTGTGGTTAGCAAGAATCAAACTCTAGACCTTGCACTTGCAAGGCAGGCGCCGGAACCACTGAGCTAAATCCCCAGCCCTACATGCAATATTTTGAGTCATACGTATATATTCTTGAGTAAGAAACAGAGTAATTTAGCATACCCAGTCCCTGAAACTTTTATCATTTTTTGTGGTGGGCACATCCAAACTTCTCTATTTAAACTACTGAGATGTATGAATGCATTGTTAAATTATATTCACTTTGCTATGCCATGACAGAATTTACTCCTTCCACCAAATCACACTGTACTAGTCAACTAATTTCTACCCTCTTCCCACTCCTTTGTTTATCCTACTCTCCAGTAACTACTACTCTACTCTCAATCTCTATGACATCAAAGGTTTTGAATTCCACTTATGAATGACATGATGTAGTGTTTGTCTCTCTGTGCCTAACACACTTCACTTAACCTCCTCTGGGTCCATCTGCGTTGTTACAAATGACAGGACTTCATGTTTATTATGGCTGAAGTACATCACTAGGTATATACACCATCTTTTCTTTATACATGTCCAATGATGGATATTTAGGCTGATTCCATACCCTAAGCATTATACATAGTGTTGTAATGAAAATGGGCATGTGTCTTTTTCTACATTTTGATTTCATTCCCTTCGAAAATACTCCCAGTAGTAGGATTGCTGGATCCTATGTAGTTCAATTTTTGGATTTTTGCCTCTATAATCCCTGTATTAACTTACATTTCCATCAATAGCTTATAAGAGTTCCTTTCTTTCCAAATCCAAACCAGAATTTAGGGTGTTGTTTTTTTGTCTTTATAAAGATGATCATTCTAACTGAGATGAGGTAGTATCTTACTGTAGTTTTGATTTATACTTCCCTAATGAGTAATCATATTAACATTTCTCCCATTCTATAGGTTGTCTTTTTGCTCTGTTGACTACTTTCTTTGCTGTGCAGAGCATTTTAATTGATGTAGCCCTCTCTGTCAACTTTTTATTTTGCTGCTTGTGTTTGGGGGGGTCATATCAAAAACTTTCTAGCCAGGTCAATGTCCTGACATGTTTCCTCTGTGTATTCTTCTAGTAGTTTTATAGTTTAAGGTGTTTGAGTCTTTAATCTATTTTAAGTTGACTCTGATAACTAGTGAGACACAGGTATCTAGATTTATCCTTGTGCATGTTCATATGAGTTTCCACAGTACCATTTATTTGCCCTTTCCTATTGTTTGCTCTTAGCTTCTTTGTCAAAAATAAGGTGGATGGGCCGGGGATTTAGCTCAGTGGTTCCGGTGCCTGTCTTGCAAGCGCAAGGACCAGGTTCAATACCCATAACCATATACAATACTGGGCATGGAGACTCAAGCCCAGGTTCGATCCTTGTAACTACACACAATATTGGGCATCGAGACTCACAGCCAGCAGCAATCAGTACCACATACCACAGTGCCAGTCGTGGTGGCTCACACCTGTAATCACAGCACTCAGAAGGTAGAGGCAGGAGGATTGCTGTGATGTGAGTTTGAGGCTGAGCTCAGGGCCAGCCTGAACTACAAAGCGAGACCCTGTCTCAGAAAAAAAAAAAAAAAAAAGGTGGGTGGTTAGGCATGGTTGCATAGAGAAACTTTGTCTCAAAAAATTGGGAAAAAAATAGGTTGGCTATAAATAAAAAGTTTTTTCTGGGTTTTTCTGTTCCACTGATGGGTATGTTTGTTTCTATATCAATACCATAATGTTCTGATTATGAGCTTATAGTATATTTTGGTATTTCTAGTATTATGTTACCTGCAGTTTTATTCTTTCTATTTATGATTGCAGTATTCAAGAGGTCCTTCATGATTCCCATATGAATTCAAGAAGATAGATTTTTTTTTCCTAATTCTATAGAGAATAATATTGGATTTGAGGGGTGATTACACTGAATGTACAGGCTACTTTCAGTAGTAGAAACATACTACCAATACTAATTTTCCTAATCTATGAACACAGAATACCTTTCCATTTATTTGTATCTTCTTCAATTTCTTTCCTTAATGTCTTACAGTTTTCACTGTACAGATCTTTCACCTTTCAGCTAAATTCATTCTGACCTTTTCTTTCTTTTTTGGCTATTGTAAATGGGATTGTTCTTGACTTTTTTCTCAGATAGCTCACTACTACCATTTTGAAATGCTACCACTTAGCATGATTTTTAAAAATGTTTTGTAGTGATTCAAGAGTTGATTCAAATGAGAAAATTAAAATTCAAAAAAATACTTTCAGTTAATAAAACTTGTATGCACAAATTGTAGAATTCTGTGCTTTAGTACAATACTTGTATTTTTGTCATTATTACTGTTTTTTTTAATTTTTTTTTTTTTTTAGGTTTTTTGAGACAGGGTCTCACTTTGTAGTTCAGGCTGGCCCTGAACTCAGCCTCAAACTCACATCCCAGCAATCCTCCTGCCTCTGCCTCCTGAGTGCTGGGATTACAGGCGTGAGCCACCACACCCAGCACTGTGGTATGAGGTACTGGTTGCTGCTGGGCATGAGTCTCCACACCCAGTATGGTATGTGGTTACCGGGGATGGAAGCCGGGTCCTTGCACTTGCAAGACAGACACCAGAACCACTGAGCTAAATCCCCGGCCTCCTGTTTTTTAACTTTTTTAAATCAGTTCTTCATTAATAAAACTTTTAGTTTGGCTAACATACATCACATTTTATGATTTATAATTTCTAGAGTAAATCCTTATATGACTTTCTATATAATAATTCAAAAATCATTGCCACAGAAGACATGAGACAAATCCAAACCTTTTTCTGATTTACCTTGATGAGTCACGTATTACCTCTTTATAATTTTTTTCCAAATAACTCATATTTCAAGACGACAGGTTAAATCATACACCTCGTGTCTAAAAAAAGGCTTAAATTATACTAAACATCTCAAAATTACTACAGGTTTTTCCAAGACACCTCAATGCTGGCTCCTAACAAACAGAGGTTGAATAAAAAGCAGATTGAAAGTGGGACTCCTTCTAGAGTTTGAGGTCTTAAGGCTCTGCCAATACATTGCTCCAGGGCCAGTGTATCTTCAGTCTCTCACATGAAGTCAGATTCCTTGTTTTCCTACTCATTTTCCTCCTTCCCCTGCTACAGTGCTTCTTATTCCCCTCTGCCTAGTACATTTCATCGGGTGCCAAAAATGTCAAACATGTCCATGGGTAAACAGAAATCTGCTGGCCTTTTTCTCCTCCGGTGCCTGCTGTTATTATGAGAGGTGACAATGTAATCTGCCTCAGGCACCTCTCTCTCCATCCCATGCCAGGCAGGTCATTCTTCTTTTATCAGAAAGGAGAGTGGGTCATCACATTTTAGTACATGTTGACACCACTGCTAATAAAAGCAAGATAAGAAGTGACTGCCCTTAAGGTACCTGAACTTCTACTTTACCTAAAAGATACTTTACAGTTCCTGCCCCAGAGTTGGAACTTGAAACTGATCTGATACCATACTACAATACCCAGACAGATCTCAACCAGCTATGAGGATATTTGGAAAGCACAGTTGAGGAATAAAATTCAGATCACTCCTGTCATTTTGGTTATTGATATGGCTTTTTTAAAAGATGCAACAATGACTTAGGCCCATGATGACAAACCTTTTAGAGCATTCAATGACATAAGCTGCCTGCGTGCCATAGGTTCATCACCACTGAACGAGGCCATTCATTTCTAAATAAACAGCAGAGGCACAAACAAGACATACAAATCATGTGTTCATTCCAAAACATTAATAGTAAACTTGAAGACCTACTACTCAGTGGTTTTCAAGTTTTCAAACCTGGAATCATTAGTATGAAAGAAATCTTACCCAAAACTATAAATAAATTAATTAATTAACAGAAGCTTAGGTTCACACCTCCAGCAACAGAGCTCTAAGAGCACCTTGGATTTAAAGTAGTTTGAAAAATCACTAAAGCACACAGTATGTACCACTGGAGCAGTTCAATATGAGATTTTACTGTTCTTTCTTCTCCTTTATCTTCTTCACTTTGTATCTATAACTGAGCTATTCTCTAGATCACCTCTCACATCTAACATCTCCAATTATACCCCAAATTCACTCAGTTCATGTAGGAAACACATTATAAAACAAGATCCTCTGAACAACCTATTTTGACACAGATCTATATACCTTTCCTAAAAGGTAATTTGATAACACACAAAAGCCATAAAAATCATTCCTATCTTTTGGTCCAGTTATTCTATTTCTAGAAATTTATAATAATTTATAGTAATACTAGTTCAACACAGCATTATTTATACTCATGAAATAAACTGAAAAAACCCTAAGTGATCATCAATTTGGAACTCTTTAAGTAGATTATTATTCCATGTGATAAATCTATTATGGTTTGGTACTAAAATACTTCAAATTTAATTTAAAATGCAAAGATCAAGACAAGTCTATGCAGTATAATCTGAAAAATACAAAGACATGTTTATATAAATTACAAAATTTATTGACTGAATTAGAATACCAAACTGAACACTTCTGCTTTTGCAAAAGACAAATTATATGTTGGGTTATTTTTAAAAGGCAACATAAATGTTTACCTGGAGCTTACTTGCTCACTGACTTATATTCTGGTGGTATTATTATTATTATTATTATTATTATTAGGAAGTTGATTCATTTTGACATAATATCTATATTTCCTAGAATTGTCATATAGTATCTTCCTTTCCTTTTAATATGTTGTTGGTAATCTGAGCTAGGCCTATGGGAGGAAGTCCCACTAATAATAATAAATTATGGTAATTGAGGAGCACTTCAAAGTTCCCTATGATAGTTAACTGACTGTGTCAAATGAGTAAGAAATGCCCAACTAAATTGGATCAACACAGCTCTGCGTGTGGCTGAAGGGATTACTGAAGAAAGACTACTCCCTTGGTTTTGAGTGGCACCAACCAATGGACCTGTTGCCTAAATGGAATAATAGGGAAACAAAGAAAGAACACTCGCTTCTGTATCTTCAGAGGAGCACCAGTCTTCACCTTCACCGTGGATGCGGTCTTCTGACTTTCATCGCCAACCCTTCATCCTCTTGATACAGACTTTTAATGGGCTCCAGGATTTTAGCTGGATCCTGTGAATCTCCAGCATGCAAACACCCCTTTCACACGCTCCCACACCTGATTCTGTAGGCGAACACTGTAAGCATATCTTACAAATCCTCATACATTTTTATGTCTTGAATTAAATCTGTTTCTCTAGTAAGCACTGACTGATACATACCCATTAGATTATACTAAAACTCCATGATAAATCTAGCCCTAAATATTTTTGTAGGTTATTCTGTAACAAGTGACAACTACTTGAGTGTCTGTTTTGTGCCAGACACTTTACCAGATATTGAAGACAAGAGATGAATAAAAGCACACCTCTTCTCCTCTTGGAGCTCAGCCACTAGACAAGTACACGGACAAACATAGACAGTGAGGAATGAGCTAAGCAAATGTACACAACATCGAGGATGGCAGAATCAGAGACATCTCAAAAGTGGCCTTTGTGAAAACTGTTGAAAGACATGTCTTTTTATAGATCTAGAGGAAAAGATATGAGAATAGTACGGGAAGGAAAACTCATGATAAGAAGCACAGATACATGTGCAGTACATTCGCACAACATTTTCATATCTATAAAGTCACAGGTTTGAGAAGTTTGAGGAGAAGGTTGGCCACAAACAACGAGAATGAAACAACAGAAACTACATATGGCAAGCCCAGGAGGCTGAATTTTAATACACAGCCAGTAGCAAATCCCTGAGAAACAATAAATAGTGGGGTGACACAGATATGTTATTATTTTCTCCTTGTGCTGTACGGGGATTGAAGTGCGAGTCTCAAGCATACTGAGTACAAGCTCCACCACTGAGCTATACTTCCAGCCCCCACTTTACATTTTTAAATATGACAAAGATGAACTTGAAATGAAAAATCATAGGCTGAGAGCTTAGGGAAATAGAAAGACCCTGAACACAGCAATGGCATGAAGATGAAGAGATAAAAGAAGGAAAGGCATCTTGGCCAGTTTCTCTGCCAGAAAGGGTCTTCCTGTGAAGCTCTTCCTTGACCATTCAAATCCCTCTTTTTCCTATTACCTGTTTTACTCTTCCTCATACTATTTAGAATGAAAACCAGGGCTAGACACAGAGAAAGAGTTCAGTAAGTATTTGCTAAGTTAATAAGTGCATGAATGAATGAATGAGAAAAGGAAGCCAGACAGGTCACTCAGATTTGTAGTTTCAATATTTACAATATGAGGTCATAGGCAAAACTAAGTTTATATGAGGGGAAAAAAGTCAAAATACAAAGATTGTATTGAGTTCTTTTGTTAGGTTCAAACATTGCTTTATGATTGTTTAATAAATCTTTTCTACTTAGCATTTGATGTAAAATAAAAGGACAAAAAAGTGATCAGGGAGTGCCCACTGGGGGTTTATGGAACTTCACAAAGTCAAGCACTTCATAAACAGTATCTTTCAACTCTACCACAGTAGTGTCTCTATTTTTGCAAATGAAGAAACTGACTGAGGGGTGAGTGGATTGATCCATGATGACATAGCTGGAAAAGAGCAGAAGCAAAACTAAAACTCAAATACAATATTCCAACCTACACCATGCTAGCAGCAAACCCAAGACTCGTCTTACAGTCTTACTGTCAGGTTCATCCCTCAGCCCCCTCTACTACAGGATGCTCCTCAGTTCTAATTCTCAAATTTAAAATAAAAGATGGGGCCATTGATGGGATTTTAAACGGCCCCTAAAGGCCCACTGTTGAAAACTTGATCCCCAGGGAGGTGCTATTGGAACGCTGTGGCAACTTGAAGAGGGTACCATGGGGCGTACTTGTGAAAGGCAGAGTGGGACTCCCAGGAAGAGATATGTGTATCTCTTCTCCCGTCGCTTCGCCATCATGAGGTGAGCAGCTCCTCTCCACCTCTTGCCAGGATGTGCTGCCCTGACACAGACCCAAACCTGAAACAAGAGACCTTTTCCCTCCAAAGTGGGTTGATCCCCTCAGGTATATTACAGTGACAGAAAGGTGACTAATCTAGATGGCTTTCACAGCTGTATTTTTTATATATCTAAAAACTACATAAACACATCGGGTAAGACTGACCTCTTAAGTTCTGAGACTTGATTGCTAACAAATTAAATTTCATATGTTTGAAATTTCCATGGAGAGAAATATGTCTGAAATAAGATACTAATCTCGTAGTCCTTCCTTCCTTAATATTTAAGTTTTAATTTCTGCTTTACAATCACAAAAAGTGACCTCACCCCTTTGCAACACTACATGAAGACCACTGCACATGTTCCATCCTGTGAGCTAATCCCAGGTACCCATGGGCTGGCATCCAGTCCCCTACACCAATAGTTGAATACCGATGGAATATGCAAGACAAGTCAGAGAGTTTGGCTGGCAGAGCTGCTCACATCCAGACTGTGCTATCCGAAACTTAGACCACTTGAGACAATAGTTCACTTTCCTCACCGTGGCAACAGATTCAAACTCTTGGCCCAGTGAAAGTCCTCTGAATATATTTAACCAGAAGAAAAATAAAAAGAGGAGATAAAGAAAAGAAAAAGAAAGAGGGCAAAACTTCTGGCTCCTGATTGAAGATACATTCAGCACTCTGATTTTTTATGCACACTTGATCATCCTGTTGACAGCCTTGGAAGTTAAGTAATATGGACTGCTGCACAGAGGTTTCAAACCTTGATGGAAACCAATGGCAGGCTCCTTTTGACAGTCAAATAATGACAAGCACGTTGCAGGCCACTGCCCGTCATTCACCAACATCTCCAACCTGCTCCAACCGCTGCGCAGCGACTAAGTGGAGGGTCAGAGGTTAAGCTCCAAGAAGCCAGCAATGAAGGGCAACTGTCATGCACCACTGCCTATTGTGAAGCGGCAAGGAGTGGCTGTCTCCACCAGAACATGCAAAACGTTCTCATTCTGTCCAGGCAGAGACACATCTGAAGGTCCTAAATGAGACCATTGCCAATTCACGAAGCTCCAAACTGACAGCATGCCATTCAACTGTCTCAAATTTGACTTTTTTCCTATTTCAAATCACAAATGCATGCAAAGTATACAGTTAAGCATAACTCTTCCGCCGTGGTTTTAAGCATGCTATGCTTTTAGACACGGGCATAGCCTCAGACACATATGTGTTCTCAGAAGCTAAAAACGGAAAGAAAATACAAAATTAATTTATTCTTCTTTGGGATGTTTCTAATAAATTACGTAATTCTATATCACACAGGAAAATCCATGGGTCAGTTTAGAAAAGTTCATAAATGTCTACAAAAGAAAATAATCTTTAAAAAGGAGAATTTTCATCGTATTTTCATACTACTATAAGAGCTAGGAATACAACTACATATAAGATCTTAATGAAAATAATATAATTATAGTATCTTGTTAATTCTTCAACATACTTTATAATTTTTAGTCCATTATAAAAATCCTAGTCCACAAATGATTCAGAGACAGCATTTAACACAAGAACCTCTTATCCATTCCTAAGTTAGGACTCTTTTTTTTAAAATACATATTATAATTACATGATACTACTCAGATATATGTGTATCAACAAATAACATGCAAAGAATTTCTTCTTCATATTTAGTGTGCAAAAAAGAAAGGCTCATTTTATCTGCCTACCATAATATTGTCACCAAAAATGACTTACCAGAGTCAAGAATTAAGGCAAGTAGCTCTTCTTCTATCTTTTTCACCAAAAAAATAGGATTTCCACCCACAAGTAGGGCCCGACATAGCCCTCATCAGGGACTGCCTCAAGTGATATGAACTTGAAATGAACATTACATCTAAGGGTTGGTCTGTGCCGACTGCATCACTGAGCTTCTTTCATCTGAAATGTATGATTCAATAAAAATATATATATATATATATATATATATATATATATATATATATATATATATATATATTTTTTTTTTTTTTTAGGTTTTTTGAGACAGGATCTCGCTTTGTAGTTCAGGCTGGCCCTGAGCTCAGCCTCAAACTCACATCACAGCAATGCTCCTGCCTCTGCCTCCCGAGTACTGGGATTACAGGCATGAGCCACCACACCCGGCACTGTGGTATGTGGTACTGATTGCTGCTGGGTGTGAGTCTACACGCCTAGTATTGTATGTGGCTACCGGGGAATCAAACCCAGGTCCTTGCACTTGCAAGACAGGCACCAGAACCACTGAGCTAAATCCCTGGCCCAGAGGTAGGAACTTTGTCTCTAAATCCTTGTGTTGTGGACCTGAGTCATGAACCTCCAAGTTTAATATAAACTGACACAGGGAAAATTAAAGGAAATATCCCTTCAGACAACAGTCAACTAATGGTACTCATACTTCTGAGGGATAGTACACAACAAAAATTTAAATTACTATACTTCAAAAACAGTTTAGTTGATTAATCAGTCACAAATCTATAAGAAACAACAAAAGAAAACCAGAATTTAGGGGAGGTAGGTCCCTTAGCAGACTCCTCCTTGCAAAAAAAAAAAAAAATCTACTTTATGGGCATAATCAGTACTCAAATTATTAATAAGCAGTAAAGGCTATATAATAGGAAACAGGAGGTGTTGTGCTGGAGTTTGTTGCAAAACCAAAATGCAGAGGGTCAAGCGAAATTCTTTCCTCAAGGTTTCCTTTACATGAAGGGGTCCCCATTTCATTCTATCATTAAAATGACATACAGGATGAGAAATTGATGGGACATAAGACTGTGATCATGAAATCCATGTCTATGTCCCCTATTTGAATATCTTACTGGGGCAGGGAAGAGGACCACTGAAGAACAATCCAGTAAATGCATTTTGGATTTGATACAGATGAGTATAGTTTTTCATGACATTTGAGTGAAAGGGCTATTCCTAACATCTGAGCTCTCTAACCCAGAACAAAGTAGGTATTCAGTGTGAATCAATATATGAATATCCCGGTACTCCTTAACAAACTTTCTACTGGGCTGACAGAGTAACACATCAGAATGGCATCTGTCAAAGAAAACTACATTTGATTTAGATCCTCAAAAGATAAGGATACCAACTGCTGTGCTCTCCTCACCCCCTTCCCCCACTCGCCCCCCTCCCGCCTTTCTACATATCCCACATGTCAATTTTCATATCTAGGACGCTCTTTCATCTGAAATGTATGATTCAAGAAAAGTCCAAAGAAGCTGCTAGATTCAGCAACATTCAAAAGCAAGCAAATTAGTACCAGGCGCTATTTCAGCGTTCCCTGCTTCGGTGGAGGACAGCAGTAACCACGGTCTCAACAACTGCGTCCTGGTATTTGTCCCAGGTGCTGAGAGCCGCCAGGATTCCCATCAGTCACTAGCCCCCAGTGACCCTCCTTTCGTTTCCTTGTGCTGTTCTGTTAGGTCCTCGGTCCTCACTGATACGGTAATGAAGCAGTATCACTGTTTTGACTTTTTGTCTTTCTTTGGTAAGTGAAAGGAATAGCTCATGTGATTATAACTCTAATGATTTTAGAGACTGTTCCTGCAAACATTTCGTGGGGAGCAAGAAATGAAGTTTAAAAAAAGGTGCTGCTGTGCTGTGCCACGCCACACGGTGTAAGGCAAGATGCTCCAGCGAAGCACCTGCGTGCTTGGAGACCATTAGTTTTTAAGTAGGAGTAGCCCGAGTAGGTGCCCTGTTTTCCTCCTTTTCGTCTGAACAAAGGCCAGACACACTCTTTTACCATATTCATTGTACATGGAACTATTCAGTGCAAGAAGTACCAGTTGCCTCCGGGTCATGAAATAATACTAAAAACTTTATAATCATTCATTGATTTAGTTTTCAGCATACTATATCATTTGGATCCAATGGGAGCATAAAGAGCTATTTGTGAGGTCAACCACGGTACAGACAGATGCTGACATGCTATTGATGGCAAGGTGGAAAGAAATTGCTAAATACAGCAGATCAATACCTCGTTTCACTGTTACAGCCTTCTGCAGACATAAAATATATATCTTTACAGCTACAAAAATAATAATAATGAAAGTGGGAGATAAATGCTTCCCTCAAGGTAAACTATTTGATTAGCTAAGGGCAAAGGTGACAGCAGCAGTTACACTAAAGTAACTTTATAGTCTTAAATAAAAACAGGAGGAAGAGCAGTAGATGAAATGGCAAAATGAATCGGGACACTAGGTAGTTCAGACATAACTCTTCAAAAACACAGTGATAGATAACCAGCCACCAAAATCTAAGGATTTCGTATGGCTACAGAAACAGTTTCCTGAGACTTATCCTGTCAGATGGTTTTACTGAAAACATTTCTGATCAAAATATTTTCTATTGCCAATAAAGAACACATCAAGAATTAAGATTAAATAAGTGTTCTCTGAAGTAAAACAAAAGAAAAAATTCTCAGCTTCTAGTCTATATATGCTTCTTTTTGACACGAAATATTGAAAGCCAACCTTATTTTCAAACATCTTGCTAGACACAAGAAATAAATTTACAATGTGTTTTTTACCATAGACATCTTATAATCCCCTAGGGAAAAGAGAACTACATTAAAAACTAATAGATATAAGCAACAATAAAATGTCAAATTTAATATGACCAAATGGCAAGACGAATGGTACTATATGCAAGTAAGAAAACCATACATACCTACTGTTTGTACCAAACATTTTGATAAAAGAAGTCAGATCAGTAGAAAAGATGAAATAGAAAATCCTCAAAGCTTCATAAATCTGGAGAGATCTAAGAAAAGTCCTCAAGGATTGGTGGATCTAACACAATACCATCAAATTAGTACTTCTCTGATGCAACTCTTTGTAAATCTTTGGAGTTTGAGCTTTTAAAAAAATGTAGCCAAGTACTCTGGGAGTACTGAACCAGGAAGATCACAAGCTCAAGCCCTACCTGAGCAACTTAGCAAATTAACAAGATCCTGTCTCAAAATTAAAACTAAAATCAAAATTTAAAACTTGGGGGGAAAAAGCTGAGGATATAGCTCATGGTAAAGACCTAAGTACAAATCCCAATTCCACTCAAGAAAAAGCTGAAGAATTTAAGCATCAAATATCTGATATATAATGTCTCATAGAAATATTTTAAAAGAGTATCTTTATTTTTTATAAGTTATGATTTTCCTCCTACAGTGAATAGCTTAGTAGGGTAAAATGGATATTGTACACTCACATGTTCTACCCAAAATCACAATGCTAAAATGTCAATAGTCATGTGAAATCTTTCAGTGAATAATATTCTGAATGAAAATGTTAAATACACAGGAAAACAGTACCACTGTGCATTTGGATATACTTTAGCAATTTTCAAAAAACCTTGTTATTCTAACTTATTAGATAGCATTCACCTTCCCAGAGAACTTGGGAAATCTCAAGTTAGTAGAAGATACTTCTGGCAATACCACACCCTCCATACCAAAAACAAAATAAAAGTAAAAATAAAACTCAGCACAAGAGAAGCCATGAAAATGTCATTATAATTGAAAGGGAAGGGATAATCACATTTTTCCTCCCAACAAAATAAAATTAAAAATAGCTGCTCTAAGAGTTATAAAAAGAAAAATTAATTTTTAGCAATCAATTTATATCAATTATAGTAGCTTATCAGCCTATACTTTGGGGAAAAGAGTACACAGAAGAAATTCAGCTGCACCTCAAGGTTTACAACACAGGCTATGCATGAACACAGTGTGTGTTGATCTATCTGTCTGGTCACCTCCGAGGAACACAATCCCAGTAACCCTAGGGGCTGGCATCAGCACACTCTGGGATCACTCAGTAATGGGACTTTTAAAAGTGAGTTTTAGAAAACATTCATCAACAAATACTGTTTACCTGTCAACAAAGTTCTATACTAGACATTTTAGAGGACACAAGTTTTTTTTAATAGTTGCTGCCCTTAAGAAGTTGGTAATTGATGAATTTGATAAGTATACTAAAAGCTTTCATACTGTTTTTACACAGGGCCTTGTGCATGATAAACACATGCTTTAACACTGAGCTATGTTTCTAGCCCCTTAAATCATACTTATATCCACACACATCATCTGTGTTCCAAGTTCTTTTACACTCATTATCTTTTGTCAAGAACTAACGAGATCAAGCAGAAAGGGAAGCTGATAGTCACCCCATTTTACAGGTTAAATATCACAGAGATTAAAGGGCTCGTGCAAAGTGATGCTTTGGAAGTGGCATTCGTGAGTGTCAGTGTCCTAACTGCCAGGAACGTGCTTCTTCCACCAGCAAGCTGCACCAGATGGCATGTGGGATTCACTCAAGAAACATCAGTTTTGCCTCTTGTGTTCAAAACTGCGCATGCACTGAGGTACAGAGATAAATAAAATAAAGTCATTATGTCAAAAGAGGGACAAGGATAAGGAAAAAAACTCATCACTATACTGAGTGACAAGTGCTGCAAATTGCTCCAGGAACACAGAAAATAAGACTTTAAGATTTTGAAATATTATCTTTACTGATTAAAAAAAAAAGAATGAAGACTAAGTATTCATCACAAGAAGTTACCAAAAGAAGCTGAAACAAAACAGAGCAAAACAAAAAAATAATAAGCTAGAAATGAGCAAATGAGAACAAAAATTAAAGATCTAATTTAAAGAACTTAAATAAACTACCAATAAATATAATCTTTTAGGCAGAAAGACATTAGAGGTTGGACCCAGGGTCTTCACACCGAGCTGTACTCCCAGCACTTATTTTTTTTTTTTTTAATTTTGACACAAGGTTACTAAGTTGCTGGGGCTACAGTGCAGGAGTGGAACTTGCAATTCTCCTGTCCAAGGCATTCATCACCACACACAGCCAAATACAATCCACTTTTTAAAAGGAGATTTACATATAGAGAGTTATACTTTTAAAGTGGATATAATTTAAAAGGAAGTATAAAATGTAATGGAGGTATATTTTCATGGCACTGGGGATTCACATTGAGTTACACTCCCAGTCTGCCTATCTAGCCAGCTATTCATCTTTAATTTTTTTTTTTTTTTTTTTTTTTTTTTTTTTTTTTTTTTTTTTTTTTTTAGGTTTTTTTGAGACAGGGTCTCGCTTTGTAGTTCAGGCTGGCCCTGAGCTCAGCCTCGAACTCACATCACAGCAATCCTCCTGCCTCTGCCTCCTGAGTCACATCACAGTAATCCTCCTGCCTCTGCCTCCCGAGTGCTGGGATTACAGGTGTGAGCCACCACACCCGGCTCATCTTTAAACTTTGAGACAAGGTCTCACTACATCATTAAAATATCCCGTCTGTACTCAAATATGTACTCATATTTGTACTTGTATGGCCTGGCCCTGAGCTCAGCCTCAAACTCACATCACAGCAATGCTCCTGCCTCTGCCTTGATGGAAACCAATGGCAGGCTCCATTGGTTTGTCTTGTAATCCTCCTGCCTCAGCCTCCCATAAGGCTGGAATGACTACTGTCTACCATCATACTCAGCGGTAAAACTTCTAACTATAAAACTATGCACAATTCTGTACTAGTAAATCAGAAATTGTTATGTCATATTAACATATTTGCAGATCTTCATTTCTGAAAACTATAAGAACCAAGTATACTAGTGAATTAGAAGAAAAATAGGACTGAGAATAGTTTTCACTACACTGAGAATAGTTCAAAGGTTTAGTATCTGCTAAGCACAAAAGATGCCCTGGGTCAATCGCCAAGCACAGCTCTCTCAAAGCAGCAACAAAAAGCCTAAATAGAAAAGATATTAGAAAAGTCATCCAAAAATTATCTTTTGCACCATTAAATAAAGACTTTTAGAAACTTTTTCAAATTTCCAAGAGCCAAATATTTTTAATACACTGTAATGGTGTCTGGCACAAAATGAGGAAGAAAACTGCAATTCATTTTATGATGCTAAAACCTGACATAAGAGAACACAAAAAGGATATTTTTTAATAATTTCCCAGTGGACCCTCAAGTTATGACCACCTTGACATACAAATAACTTGGGTTAATTAGATTAATGGAAGACTCATCTGCCTTTTGTTATCTACAGCATGTACCCAGGTAAATATCTAAATCTCAGATATAATGACTTACAACTGGGGCCAGGATTTAGCTCAGTGGTTCTGGCACCTTCCTCTTAAGTATAACATCCCAAGTTCAATCCTTGGTACCAGGAAAAAAAAAAAAAAAGTTTATTAGATTACAACCAACTTGAGTTACAACCACTCCTGGGGAACCAATTGAGTTTGTAAGTCAAAGATCCTCCCTCTGTTGACAACCTGTCCCTTAGAGAGCTCAACTGGGCGTTAGCAACTATAGTTTGAACTATGACCCGGGGCATCCACAACACATATGTTAAATATACTTCATACTAAAATTCATATATGTCCCCAGGGGGTATCACCTTCAGCTTCTAAAAGAATCACTACCATGGATTCATTTTACTTTGCTAAATGAAATATTAAAAAGATTGACTCCACCAGTATGCTAATGTAACCTAGTAGGATTTACCCCCAAGGAACCATTACTACAAATTCTATTAAATAAATAACAGTCTGTTAGTAGAAATAAAGACATTATCCCGTAAATAGATGTCAAAAGCAATGTCAGTCCCTTTTTTTAGAAGTTTTAAAAGTAAACTAAAGAATCAAAGATTACACCCAACAGCTATGAATATATTTAATACATGGATCCTAAAATGTAACTACTAAAGATATGGCTATTACCGCTGTTACCATTTAGAAGTTTTAAACAGTATAAAATAATAAGGAGAAGAAAAGAGAGAGAAAAAATAACTCCTGAGAAGGGAAAGACCAAATTATATTTACAAGAGTATCTTGCCTGGTATATTTTAGAAGCCAAAGAAAATCAACTAAATATATTAGAATTATAAGAATACATTCTGTGAAAAGATCTTTCTCAAATGAAGTACAATTGTGTAATAAATACAGGAAAAAATGTTCATCACTGGCCATTCAAGAAATGCAAGTTAAAATAAACTGAGATTCCATTTCACTACAGAAAAAACAAGTCTATGATCATAATATCAGTCAATAGCAAACGCTGGGAAGGCTGTGGATTAGGAGATCGGGGAGAAGGAATCCTTCATAGTGCCGGGCAAAGTGGCTCAGACCTGTAATCCTGCTGCTATAAATCCTTCATAGACTGGTACAGCCACTATGGAAATCAGTATGGAGATTCCTCAAAAAACTCAAAATAGAAGTTTTCACTTAACATAACTATTCTCCTAAGCATCTTCTCAAACGAGTTAAGGACATCACACCACAGTGATACATGGATACCCATGTTTATACCAACATAATTCGTAATAGCTAAATCTTGGAAGTAGCCTACATGTCTATCAATAGATGAATAAATAAAGGAAATGTGGTATTTATACAGAGTGGAGTACTACTCTGCCGTAAAGAACTTAAGTCACTTGTAGGAAAATGGATGCATTTTGAGACCATGATGTTAAGTGAAGTAAATCATGATGCACTGCAAACAGGTACTAGTTAAAAATTTAAAATTAGGTGGCCAGGGGTTTAGCTAGGTGGTTCTGATGCTGGTGTTTTGTTTTGTTTTGTTTTGTTTTGGTTTTGGTTTTGGTTTTGTTTTTTTTGAGACAGGGTCTCGCTTCTGTGGTTCAGGCTGGCCCTAAGCTCAGCCTCAAACTCACATCACAGCAATCCTCCTGCCTCTGTCTCCCGAGTGCCGGGACTACAGATGTGAGCCACCACTCCCGGCACTGTGGTATGTGGTACCGATTGCTGCTGGGTGTGAGTCTCCATACCCAGTATGGTATGTGGTTACCAGGGATCGAACCCGGGTCCTTGCTCTTGCAAGACAGGTGCCGGAATCACTGAGCTAAATCCCCAGCCCTGGTGCTGGTTTTGTAAGTACAAGGGCCCACATTTGATCCTGGGTAACCACATACAACAATTCCAAGCATGGTGACTCACGCTCATCAGCAATCAGTACCACATATCAATTTAAATACATAACTTTTAAATATCTCATTTGCAACAGTAACCAAAAAAATCCAAAATGTAGAAAGGAATAAACTCAGAAGGTAATAAAATAATGCCTAAAGAAATAAAATTACAAAATTTCTTGAAGATCATAAAAGAGAACTGAAATAAACATAAAAGCAAGTATAAGAGAAACTATTTGCTATAAATATTTCAGTCCTTTCAAATTAATTTATAAATTTACCAAAATAACAATTCTAATACCAAAGGAATGATGGGGCACATGGGAGGGCTTGAAAAAGTGATTTTTAAATTTTTCTGTAAAAAAATGTTGTCTTGGCAAGAAAAGAACCAAGGAATGTTTGGAAACAAAATAATTATATGGCCTTGTATTGCCAGATATTGAAAGATATCATAAATTATAGTAATTAAAAGAGTATGTCAAGAGCAATGAACAAAATAAAAAGTTGATTTGAGTATCTGGATATTCAAATCAGTCTGTAAAAATAAGTTAATAATGTAGCCCAGAGATAATTGGCTAAGCACTTGGGAGAGAACAGATCTCTTCTATAATAAATACCAACTAAATTCTAGATGCATTATAAAAATGACAAAAAATTAAAACAAAATAAATAGAAGAGCATTAATGTAATACTGAAGAAGGAAAATGATTCCTGTTATAAATAGTATATGAACAAAACTTTCAAATAACAAATAGAAAAGGAAAAAGCAACAAAAAATCTGAGAGGGCTGGAGATTTATCAGAGTGGTTTGGGCACCTGCCTTGCAAGCACAAGGTCCGGAGTTCAACCTCTGGTACCACAAAAAAGAAACAAAAGCTGATATCAGTAGTCTTACTAATCAGTAAGAAAAGACAAACATGATAGCAAAATGAGCAAAGACATCTTCATGTTTTGTTCTGTTTTGTTGTGACATGGTCTTATGTACCTCAGGTTAGTCTCGAACTCACTACATAGAACAAGCGGGCTTGGGGAGCCTGATCTTTTTGCCTCAGCCTTGCAAAAATGCTGAGCTCACAAGAGTCACCATACAAACAAGACCTCTACTTGGCGAATACACACAATAGGAAATTCATCCAAGTATAATAATTAAGAAAATTAGTACTAAAATAAGTTCCTACATGTCCAATTTGGCAAATATTTTTTTTCATTTTATGATATAGTAATTCCTTATATTTGAAAGGATGTGCCAAAAAAATTATCATATATTACTTTTTAGACTGAAATTGTCAAATGCCAACCATGAAAGTGATACTGAAGGCAAATTGCTTAGTAGTTATTGATTCATTATTTGCTTTCTTTTTATCTACTTATGGAAAATTCCAGAGATTCATGTGCAAAATATTTACTAGCTGGACCCGGTGGCACAAACCTATCATTACTGCTAGTCAGGAAGCTGCGGCAAGAGGATTGCCAGTGCCAGGCCAACCCGAGCAAGTGAGCAAGATCTTGTCTCACAATTATTTTTTTAAAAAGAAGGTAGAGAGAAGATAAAAGCTCATCACTGTGGGTACCATAAAAAAAAAACCAAAGTTCACTAAATGATAATCTATCACAGGAGAGGGAAATCCATATAATAAAATATTACTTATTATAAAAACATACTATACACTGTGTAAGTTTTTAAAAGCAGAGTAGAAAACATACACAATACAATTCCAATTTTTGTCTAAAAATATTTTGTCTAAATGTAAATCATAAAGATATTTCAAATAAAATAGGGATTACACTGAATATAGTATATATATAATTATATCAAGCATAATAACATTCTAAACAGTATATCATAGACCATGGTAATCTCTAGATAATTATCAAGAACTTTTTCCTGTTTGATATTGCTTTAGTTTTTCTAAAATATATTATTATATAATCATAAAAACATATTTTGGGGAAGAAATGCTTTACTACCTTATATTATACATATTGTGGTTATACATTTACAAAGCTAGTTCAATTCATATGTGAAAAATAATTTAATTACTTTACAGTTAATCTATTAGTCTAATTAATCTATTAGTCTATCACTATTCTAAATGCTTTACATATATTAAATCATTTAATTTTCCTTATAATTATTATTATCCCCATTTTAAAGAGGTTTAAGGAAATCAGGAGACTTGCCCACAACCACTCAGCTACTAAGCAACAGAGAGAAAAAATATGGCATCCTGGCCCCAAAACCAAGGACTTAAGCACCACAGGTTACTGTTCCTCCTGATAAATTACACAGATTAAAGCAATAACATGCATTTATAACATCAATGCCAGGATATATACAATGAAATAAGGACTATCCTCTTTAAAGCAGTCTCTTTGGGAAAACCTATACATAGCCAAAGGTGGTCACTGGTCAAAATATTTTGAAAATCCTTTCTTTGACTGTCCCCCAGGGGCAGGGGGTAGCAAACATGTCTTCTAGGAAAAAAAGATTTCTTTCAAGTAGCTAGAAGTCATTTTGAAGCCTGGCTTAAGCCATGATTAAATAGCAGAATTCTGCCTTTGGTAACACAACAAAACCTGAGGCTGATTTTATGTGGAACTCAGAAGAGATTCTCAGTGGAAGTTAGCCCTTACTATACCGCATCACCATAATTACCTGTTCACATTCCTGTCTTGCTACTGAACTGAGGTTCTTTGAGCAAGTGTTGTGTTTTATTTATAGTGGAGTCTCTGACTCATAACACAAGTCACGGCACACAAAAAATACTAACTAAGTACTCCTGAATGAACTCTACAGAGAATGCCATACAAACACTTTCAGCAATGGCAGTATATTAAAATAAATAAAAATATTGCCACATGGACATCTGAGACTATTAACAAATGAACGGAAAAGGTATCTGCAAAGAGATTACAATGAAAATAAGAGGAAATTTTATTTTATGAAGTATTTCCAAAAATCTAAATATGAAAAAAGGTAGAAATCAGTCCTTAGCAGGTCTTCTTATAATAATGTCAATGTGTAATCATTTCTCACAAAACACAAAGGGGGAGTAGATATGCTTCATTGTCTAAAAAGCAATCTACTAAAGCACAGATGCAGAAATAACCATAAACTTTTCAGACAACGGCGCAAAAGCACATTTGCTACACAGAAGACACCAGGATACATCCTGCCTATGAGTTCAATCGACAAAGCCCAAACTAATGCCTAAAATATAAATCAAAGTACCTTACATCCCTGGTACTTATTGACATTTGCTACCTGCAAATTTCTAATATGTGCGAGGTGGATCTATTTTTATTTACAGCACAGACCACAGACTGAATGTAAAACAAGTTGCTTAATAAATCCAGAGGAACATAAAACACCAGCATAACTCAGACAGCAAGATAGACACTCACTCCTTAATTAAGTGGCTGATGTTCTGCTTAAAACAAAAAGACAACCCTGGGCTATAGCTAAGATTAAGCACTCAGTGTTGCAAAGGAAACACCAGCCATTTGTGGGGCAAAGGCTCTAAATCATGAAAAATAAACCATCTAATAGTCTGTATTCAATAGTAAGTAGACAGTCAGGACACAGACTGATTTGGATTAACACATTTTCAGTTATAACAAGTAATTTTACAGAGGATTAGTATCTTGATGGTCTGATCAATATGAGGCACCGCTGCTATTATAGATGAAGAGAAAATTGCCCCTCTGATAATAAAGTGTGCGTGTCTTCGTTCCCCTTCATTTGCTGAGTCCATTACTGTAATGGTTCCAGCATTAACAGCTGGGACAATTTAAGCAGCAGGGGTCTGATGAATTTAGAAGCTAGGAACACTGGCCGCTCATCCTTTCCTCCCTTTCAGTCTGCATATACAACTCCCCTGCCTGGCTGTAATTCCAATACAAGGATCATGTTTTATGAGAACAATGACTACTATTTCCCAATTATTGTCTCATTAATAGTGTTACCAGCCAATAATGTGACTAAAACAAAAATAGCTTGCCGCACACTGGCTGCTGAATCAGCAAAAAATTGCACACTATTTACCTAAACAACAAGATTGACATGACAACAGCCTAGAGTCCACATAAGCTGTAATGTTTTCATTCACTTGCCTGGTGCTGGTCTCATGTTATGAAGCAAAAATATAAAAAAAAGTTGAATGTTCATACTGACAGGAAAAATAATTTATCAACAGAATTTTCCAAATCTGCTTTCAAAAAACATCAAACTGGAAGACAGTGAGATAATGGGTTGCTGTATATAGAAATAGAAAATCCATTATATTATTATTGGAGAAATGCTGGCCCTTGAGGCTTAGCCTTAAATGATCCAGTCACTAAATGAAGGCGCCAAAGGGCAGACTTAAGGCTGATACAGAAATCAGAGCTCTGAATTTTCTGATCACGAAAACACTCATACATTGGCAGCAAATCTCCTCCTCAGACTAGACACAACCAAATTTAGTCCTTCAAACTGAATTTTTTACTCAGTTTCTACCAGCTATGAAGGCCAGTTCTTGAACAAAAGGGAAAGCAGGGTCATTTTACAAGACAGATCACTGCCAAAACTACAAACTAAAAAAAATGATCAGTTTAACAACAGGTCAGACGCTTACCACAGAAACAAAAATGGAAGCCTAACAATCAAACTTATGAGATCACAGTAGAACGGTGCTTACTAGAGGTTAGGGGAGGGAGAAATGGGATATAGCCAATCATCTAGCATGCAAGTTGAGTAAGCGCTAAGAGACCTGCTCAACAACAGTGTCTATAATTCATGATATTTCTTTAAAATGTGTTAAGAGAGTAGGTTTCATGTTGTGTTTGTACCACAATAAAATAAAAGTTTTTCAAGCGGCTAGCCCAGATAATCTACTCAAAGTTTAGCTTTCAAACATGTGTTCATCCTTGCAAACATCATGCCAAGGACAAATGTCAAGAAACAAGTCCCAACCAATGCAAAGCTTTATCTCCTGAACAAGTCCTGACCCAACCCAGTAGTTCCCAAGATCCTCCCAGCTTACTTTGTGAAATCAACCTCTGGGACAATTTGTTAAAATAATACAAAGCCAGTTTATAATAGAAGAATAAATAAATTAACTTAGGAGAACTCTGCCTTCATGTTCTCTTAAATTATCTTTTCCTTAACGTTCCAAAAGTACCATTTTCATCATAACATTCTTCTAGAAGTCATAAAGTCACACTTTAAGAAATCTACCATAAATAACAACAAAATACACTACACCTAGAAGGCAAACAAGCATTTTAAACTCAAAAGAGACTAGGAAGAATCATTAACTAGTACCAATACATGTGTATGTTAGTTTAAAACCCACAAAATACCTAATCTTTACCATTATTTCTTTTAACTTTTAGTTCCATTTATATTAGAAAGCCTAATTGCCAATATTAAATGATATGTTTTTAAGAATTCATTCATTCAAATGATAAATATTTATGTAATCTCTATAGGCCTAATAAAAAGTTAAATACTAGAAATAAAACAGTAAATGACAAAACTTTTTCAAAAAACCTAAAAGCCCACAGACTTTTGGCGCGCACAATCTAAATGCCAAAACCTGCATTGCAAAACTCAAACACAATAAATCTAAGCAGTAGCCAGGGGGCCAGTATCATCATTATTAAGGGGCACATGTATCATGTATCAGATACTGGCAGCTCTCAACCACTCAATCTTCCTTCAACAGACACTCCACCAGGTACACTGGAGAGATAAAAGGATGAATTAGACACAAATGCTGTCCTCAGGGAAGCTAATGTTTGTTCAAAGCATCTAAGACTTTTTTTGGATGGCAAGTTTTATTTTTCACTAGCATAGTAAAGAAACTGACCCAGAAATAAAAGAAAGTATTAAGAATGCACCTTTACTCAGTGATTTAGCTAATTAATTTTCAAGAAAGGCATTTAAAGTGGTTTGGAAACTATGATCAAATAAACTAACCTTTCCTCCATTTACAGGAGGCAGTAAAACAGTGATTAAAGGCGATTCTACACTAGAGGAGAGATGAAGCAAAAGATAAAGATAGATGGGAGAGACAGGCACAGACAGTCCTTCAGGTGAAGTTTTCATTTTCTTTTAAGTCTCTTGGTCATTGGCTGTAAGATTGTGAAATACGTACATTTGGTTCTCAGGCCTGTTTCCAAACTTGAACGGCTGCAAAAGTCCTGGGATCTCAGGAGTAATAAGGGAGTCTTTTGTATGATAATGAGTGATTGGTGTCTAGAATCCCCTAATAATGTTGGAACAAAATAATAACCTCAAGTAGGATATTCTGGCATGATAAGTATTTTGAAAAAGAGTACACCAGCAGACTATAATCCTACAACCAAGGTGTCTCTCATCTTCTCCTGCCCTATTTCTTGTCCCTCCTTCTACCCTGAAGCAAATGAAAATCCTGAATTACTCTTTCTCAAGGTGAGTCACAGTGACTTGAACTCCTTTACCCAAAGCAAACCATAAAACCTAAAAATACTACTCAGTCTTCCCCTATTTTTCTGTGTAAGAGCTAGTCATAAAGAAATTCTCTGACCCACCTTGTCTCATAAGAGATCATTAAAACCATCATTTGAGAAATGGTCCTGACTCAGATCTGGTAGGGAAAAAGCTACACAGAGAAGCCTAAAAGTATCCGGCCAGACTTTCCTACATTTACCCTCTTCATTCTATCACATTAGATCCCGTTGTTTTGCCCAGTCATATTTCTATATGGCTGTCCATTCTTCATCCAACCTAACTATACAAATGGATAGCTATTCCTTGACCTTTAAGTCTTCATTCTGAAAGCTCCCAAATTAAGATACAGTTATGATCCAATATAAATTTATTATGCTTTTCTCCTATTAACCTGTTTTTTGGTCTAGAGGGGTGCTGGCTATTACCATTACAATGGGCAAGGAAAAATTTTTACCACTTTCTGTTCTTAGAGTGGTTTCAGGATGAAAGATGATCTCAGGAAAGTCTAAGACAGGATTAGAGAGCTGAGATCTTCCAAGCCACCCACCTACCTCAAGAGAGCAAAAGGAGGCTGTAAAAGTAAGCTGATAACCAATGGCCAGTGATACAATCAATCATGCATTCATAAGGAAGCTTCCACAAAAACCCAGAAGGTCTAGGAAGCTTCCAGAGAGCTAAACATGTTAAGAATCCTGGAGAGAGGCACACTTAGCAAGCTGGACCCTGCCCCATACTTTACCCTATAAATCTCTTCCTTCGAGCTCTGATGTTTATCTGTATAGTCAGCAACATAAACCAATAAATATTTGTGTTTTCCTGAGTTCTATGAATCACTGCAGCAAATTAATGGAAAGCAAAGAGGAAATTATCAAAATCCCAACTGGTAGCCAGTTAGGCACAATCATAGGCTAATAACCTGGGTTTATAATCAGCATCTCAAGTAGGCTTCAGTCTCATGGGGATAATCTTTCAATGTGTGGAATCTGACACTATCTGTAAATGTGAGAATCTAATTGAATTAAAACACTCAGCCACAGTAAGTGAAGAACTCATGTCTTTCTTGATGCAAAAGGAAAAATCCTACACATTTGGTTAGAGAAGTGTTCTGCGAGAGCACAGAAGACACTGATTTTATTTTTCCATTCTTACACTTGCTTATTACCAAAAATATCTTCCACTTAATTTCCTTATTTACCATCACATGAATGATGACCTTATACAAACACTCCTGTGACAATGAAAGACCTCAAAAAATGCCAAATAAAAGCATAAGTAAATAAAAATAACAAAATAGAAGATATATGCAAATGACAAGGGTACCAATAGATGGAGAGAGAGGAAAGAAAAAACATGTAAAAATAATTAAGATGTGTCATGTACCAATTTCCCAAATTAACATTACCATTATGTACTACAAATGTACTGATAAAATAAAAATTTAATTAAAAAATAAGGTTAAAGGGCCAGGGATTTAGCTCAGTGGTTCCAGTGCCTATCTTGCAAGCGCAAAGACCAGGATTCGATCCCTGCTAACCACATACAATACTGAGTGTGGAGACTCACGCCCAGCAGCAACCAGTACCACATACCACAGTGCCGGGCGTGGTGGTTCATGTCTACAGTCCCAGCACTTGGGAGGTAGAGGCAGGAGGATTGCTGTGATGTGAGTTTGAGGCTGAGCTCAGGGCCAGCCTGAACCACAAAGCAAGACCCTGTCTCAAAAAAAAAAAAAAAAAAAAAAAAAAAAAAAAAAAAAAAAAAAAAAAAAAAAAAGGCTAAAAATCACAAAAATAAAGTTAAATCACTTGGTGAGTACACAAATAAAATTTTATATTGGCTTGTTATTTTACAAATCAATAAATCTTATCATTTGAGGGTTTTAAAAAAAAGATATTAAGACAACTATCATCAAAAATAGAAGATATTCTTAATAATTTTATTTAAAACAATTAGATTAGGGGAGAAAAAAATGGAGTAGGAATCATAAAAATACAGCCTTTCTTAGCCCTGGAATGCAGACACCTGTAATACAACAATTTGATTAAGAGCGAAAAAAAAAAAATAACTCCAGGAATTGGGAGGGAGCTGACAGGAAAACTAAAAGCTACAGTGAAACTGGAAAAACAGAGTACAAAGCAGAGAAAAGGACAAAGCAGTCTGGAAGCGCACCCTGGCTCCTGGGGTAAGGGACCTGTTTTAATGACATAAGGTATGGCTGGAGGGGAAGAAGCTCCAAAGAGAAACAACTAATCAGCCAAAATTCAAGATTTCTATAAAAAACAAAAGCAGCCTGCGGTTTTCCTCAAAAGTGACTCCTTTTATACGCAGGCTATACTTGCAGAAAAAACCAAGTGTACCACTTGCCCTATGTGAGAGGATTTAATCTGGAGCAAGGTCAAGATATATTATGTACAGGTACAAATTCACAATATTGAATATCATATCAAAATATATACTAAAGTATGTCAATAAACTCAATAAAGATGAAAAATTCCAAAAATAAATAACAATCTAGAGCAATGATGAGAAAGAGCTGTTTAAGACTGAGCCACAGAACCATTTCACTTCAGGGTTTCCAGTGTTACTTCCCATAGTGACTGGATGAGAGATGGCCATAAAAGACACAGACTGAGAGGGTGCAAGCTAGACATTCCTCCTGAGAAGCTAGACATACCTCCTGAGAAGCTAGACATACCTCCTGAGGCCCAGAGGACATGAGGCCCTGCTCTCCATGGTGTGAAGCTAGGCCCAACATCTGTGGCTTTCAGAACCAGAAAGTGCTAGCATTAAACCCAGTTACCTGCTAACACCCCTACCGACACCCAGAACAGTTTGCTGATCTTCGTGCTTTCTCCCTCTACTAGTATGAACATGCACATCTCAGCTTGGACAGTTGCCGCAGGTTGGGGTGTAGAGATAGAAGGCCCTCTGGAGGGGCTGACAAACTCACAAGCCACAAAGTTAGACTAAACCATGACTCGTTTGATTCCAAGACTACTGTAGACCCTCACTCAGAAACGAAGAGGACATTGAGATGGAACCATTTCCTTTTTCTTTTCCATTGGGAGAGATGACATTCATTTTCCTTTTAATTTTCTTTTTAGATTGTTTTTTTCTTTTTCTTTTTTCTTTTTTGTTATTTCTATCACTTTTAAAAGTAATAGAGCACATCTGTGATGGGACCATAACTCATGTCTCACTGCCAGGAGGCTCTGATTTGAATTTGATCATTTGATGTTACATAGCTATTCCATGTGTATTCTTTTATTAATACAAGACACTAAAACAGAAAGAATCATTACTATTTTACAGCTATATTATTATTTTTTTCTAAATCTTTATTGGTAAATTACATATACGCATCATGATTGCACTCCATAATGGGAATCTGTACCAGTATAAGACACAACTTAATTCTCATTTTTTCCCACAGCTATATTATTATTAAGCTCAGTGGTGAATTTTTCTTTTAGTATTCATTTCTTGTTCCTTGGTGGTTCTTATTTTAATTTGGAACTTTTGTTTGCAATTAATACATAATTTTTGTATACATACATATGTACATATATATGTGTGTGTGTGTGTGTGTGTGTGTGTGTGTGTGTGTGTGTATATATTATAACCTATCATTTTCAACTTTAAGAGTATTTCAATTTTGTAGAAATTTTTTTTCATTAGAGTGCCAAACACAGAAAATGGACTATTCATCAGAAGAGTCTGTAATTATATATCACCAAAGGAAAATGTCACAACCTATCTATTATTCTTCGGATGAAGATGAATTAGAGTTAGGTGAATATAATCTAGTAGCCAATACATTCAATGAACATAATGCAAATGTGGATATCAATGGAGAAGATTAAGAGGAAAATAACAGAACCAGTAACAGAAATGTAACGGAACATGAGTGCATGGAACTGTGGAACTTCTAATAAATATTTACTGCAGTAATCATTTTGTGTATATAAATTATTCATATCCAGTAATATACTCAAAACTATAGTTGTAGAAACAGATATGTTATACAATGTAGCTTTAGAGCAAAAAGAAGAAAATATTAGCAATGCTGAGAATCCGTTACCGTTAGAGATAAAAATTTTACCGGTACCTTATTAATTATGGGGATAGTACCATTATTTAATATTAGATTATATTGGCCTGAAAATAATATGTATGCTACAGGACATATAAAGAATACCATGTAATGTAATTGGGTGTTTAGGCTATGTTAAACTGTTTACATTTCTCTGACAATATCATGTCTAAAACTGAATATGCCTTGAATAAATTCAGAAAAATCATGGGAGAAATTAGAAGTACACTCAGAAATGCAGTAAAACCTGGAAGAAATGTAATGGTAGGTTAAAGTATGATTCTATGGAAAGAACAGATAAGTTTTAATCAATACATCAAAGGGAAATAGTACAAGTAGAAGATGAAACTATATAAATTATATTTGCCTAATGGTTATACCTATGATTAGATGTTTATACTGGAAAAAGCACAAACTCTTCAATGCAAGAGCATTCTTATGTGTTTTAAAATTAATGAGCAGCTTATTATTTGAACACTGCACATATATACATGTAGTTTATTATTATTCAAGTACTGTATAACACTAGCACAAGAACTTTTACCAAAAGAAATGTATTATTTCAGCACAATACAGTCAAATTGAAAATATTAACCAGTACAAGCAAAGACAAAACCAAAGCATACCAAAATCTTAAACTCTGAAAATCATTCTGGTATAAAATTTGTTAAATGGGGGCCGGCGATTTAGCTCAGTGGTTCTGGCGCCTGTCTTACAAGCGCAAGGACCCGGGTTCGATCCTCCTCGGTAACCACATACCATACTGGGCGTGGAGACTCGTGCCCAGCGGCAACCACTACCACATACCACAGTGCCGGGCATGGTGGCTCATGCCTGTCATCCCAGCACTCAGGGGGCAGAGGTAAGAGGATTGCTGTGATGTGAGTTGGAGGCTGAGCTCAGGGCCAGCCTGAACTACCAAGTGAGACCCTGTCTCAAAAATCAAATAAATAAATAAATAAATATAAAATAAAATTTGCTAAATGGACTGATAAAAGAACCATTTGTATGTTAACGATTTATAGAAATCATACATATACACTGATCAAAGGGAAACCTGGAAACATAAAACCTGATCTTGTCTTTGATGACAATAACTCAAGAAAAAGGCATTGATTTAGTGGCCAGATATCCCTCTGGAGTTCCTTAAGGAAAACATGAAAATGGTATAAAAAACTGTAATATAGCTAATTTGTGGTACACCAGCAATGGGGTGCTCATCAGATTTCATGTTAAAATTTAGGGAATTGGTTATTGATAAACTACTAACTGTGAGGAAATGCCACAGGCACAAATTACTCAAAAAAGAAATCATTTTACAGAGGCTCATTTAGAGTCAGCAAGAAATGCAGAGAATGTTACTGAAAATTATTTGAAAAAACAAGTGTTACAGTGGACACAAAAAGTCAAATATATTATTATGTGTTGCACATTCTTAAGGTTCACAAAAATAAATTCATTTTAATTTAATGCAGTAAAGTTTTTAACTATTATATTTCAATTGGTAGGATTAATATGTATTTTGGGGCAGTAATTATTCAAATGCAAGCAGTTAAGTAAACCTGGTTCATTTACAGACTTTTATTAACATTATTGTGGACTCTGCAGGTATGACTGGTCTGATATAAAACAACATAGGTTAAGTAGGTTAAGAGAAGATTTATCTGCCTCAAGCTTTCTGTAGTATATATCCAGATAAACATCCAGATACCAGCTGCACTGACTTAGTTATAGCCTTGGGGACAGATTGAGTTCATAAGTTAAAGGTCCACTGAATTAGTAAAAATATCAATAAAATTGATTTGATTCATTTGACCATCAGTGGCACAAGCTACTGATAGGAGTCATGCATGTACTATCACAAACTGGTGAAAATGTGTTCATTTCTTTTCACTCCTGAGTAGAATCTTTTATCCCGCTTTTTTATCTTTCATTGGCTACTTTTTCAAATTTTGTTTCTTTCATTCTCCTGTTCCCTACCTCCACTCTCTTTATTAGGGTACTCACTAAGTTTCATTAATATTTAAATAGTTAATTACCTCTGATATTACTGTTGAATTATTTTTCCATTGTTAATGGAGGTATAATTGTTGTATTTAATTTTGATATTTTTTGTGCTTAGTGTTCACACTACAATTCCAGATCTCTTTTCTTTTTTTTTTTTTTTTTTTTAGGTTTTTTGAGACAGGGTCTCGCTTTTGTGGTTCAGGCTGGCCCTGAGCTCAGCCTCAAACTCACATCACAATCCTCCTGCCTCTGCCTCCCGAGTGCTGGGATTACAGGCGTGAGCCACCACGCCCCGCACTGTGGTACATGGTACTGGTTGCGGCTGGGTGTGGGGTCTCCACACCCAGTATTGTTATGTGGTTACCGGGGAATCGAACCTGGGCCCTTGCGCTTGCAAGACAGGCGCCGGAACCACTGAGCTAACTCCCCGGCCCCCAGATCTCTTTTCTATTGTTAAAGACAGTAAATTATTGGTTCTTATGGTATATCAATAGCCAGTTTGCCACTGACCCTATTACTATTGCTGATTTTGTTGCCACTGTTAAGGCGGCATAGTTGTTATTCATTGGTTTTCTCTGTATGCCATATCTGCATTGCCTTTGTGTCACTAACAATACTGTGGACAGTTCCAGAGAACTGGGTGCTGGGCCAATTATACTGCATCCTCCCCAGCAAAATTAATTGAGGTCGGGGCCAGGGAGTTAGCTCAGTGGTTCCGGCGTCTGTCTTGCAAGCGCAAGGGCCCGGGTTCGATTCCCCGGAAACCACATACCATACTGGGCGTGGAGACTCACGCCCAGCAGCAACCAGTACCACATACCACAGTGCGGGGCGTGGTGGCTCACGCCTGTAATCCCAGCACTCGGTAAGCAGAGGCAGGAGGATTGCTGTGATGTGAGTTTGAGGCTGAGCTCAGGGCCAGCCTGAACCACAAAGCGAAACCCTGTCTCAAAAAAACCTAAAAAAAAAAAAAATTAATTGAGGTCGTTGTATCTTGAGACAGAGGCACAGGCCTACAGTTAGCCACTCCCAAAGTGCATCATTGAAAAGCAGACACTACCTAAAAAGCCCACCATTCTAGTGGAAAAACTCAACCATCATTGACTTGCAAACCTCAGTGCACACACGAAATATAAACATGAAAAGACAAGGCAACAAAATCCCTCCAAAAACTCCGAATTCTCCCACCTCACGACTCCATGAGGCATGTCAAAGGGAAAGAAATCAAAATCTGCATGGCTAAATTATTTGACATGTTAAAGGAGGAGAAAAAAGTAAATCATAAGGTGGTCAGTGAGCTCAAAGATATAATGAAACAGAAAATGGACTTAATAAAATGATCAATAAGTTTACAAAGACACACAAAAAATAGCGAGCCTAGACAAAACAATACAAAACATAAATTACCAGTTTAGGAAAGAATTTTAGTCCAAGAAAAGGCACTAAATAGAAACTGAGACAATTAAAATTTCTTTGGAAGTACGAGCAACAGAAGTGATGGATGTGCGAACAGTGTCAGGAAAAAAGACAGAACTGATGTCAATAACCAATTATTCAGCAAGATCTTAAAAACAAGAAGATGATGAAAAATGAATCAAACAAATGCTAAATGATACAAAGAAAACTAGCCAGTGATTCACTGAAATTAGTAAAAAATCAGAAGACACCATAAATAGCAGAAACTGTAGCAGAAAACATCTCGAATAAGGGGAAAGAATTTAACATACAGATATGTATGACATATGGAACCCCAAATAGCCACAGTCACAAAAGAACTTCTCCTTGACACATCACAGTCAAAATCCCTGAAGTCCAACAAGGTCAAAATCTTAAAAACTGTTAGAGAAAAGCACCACCTCACCTATAAAGTTAATAAGCCCATTACAATTACAGCAAACTTCTAAACACAAACCTAAAATGCCAGGAGCGCATGGTGGGAAGTTTTACAAGCCCCAAGGAAAACAACTTCCAACCCTGACTTACATATGCTCTAAAACTAGTTTTAAAAAATGATCAAGAAATAAAGTTTTTCCATGACAAAGAGCACTTTAAGAAATTTATGACCACCAAACCAGCACTCTACAAAATTCCCAAGGATAACTGAGAAAGAGACAGCCAACAATGCCAAAAGATCTGATAGAATGAACATACCAGGCCATATGAGAAGTTAAGCAGAAGGGAAAACAAAGTATTGAAAAACAGGAAAATCGCAGGCTGGCAATAATAAGTCAATACCTTTCAGTAGTAACTTGATGAATTGACATAACTTCCTAAGCAAAAAAAACACAGATCAACAGAATGGATATCATGTGTATCTATATCTATCTGTATCTATATAGATAGAGATAGATATAGATATATATTATCTATCTATAAAGATATAGATAGATATAGATACAGATATATACTCTGAGGCAAAAAAAAAAACAAAAAACAAAAAACCAAAGAATCAATAAATGAAGGAGTTGGTCCTCTGAAAGAACAAATAAAAGAGAAAAACCCTTAGACAATCTTTTTTTTTTTTTTTTTTTTTTTTTTTTTTTTTTTTTT
>PVIR01013247.1:0-42778 GCA_004026965.1 Petromus typicus
AAAAAAAAATTCCAAGAAAAGAGAGGGACAGATAGGCAGACGGACAATCAGACAGAGTGACATGGAGACAGCGAGATGAGACCAAGGCCGACAGACTGACATCTCAAGGGATGTCTTTTATCACAACAGCCCTCCATTAGTGGACTTTATGTTTTCAGAAAACAGCTCCTGTCCTGGAGTTCACCTGGCCCACGTCACTCCGCACTCTGTGTGCTGTAATGAACAGTTGCCATCTGCCCTTCTCGTGGAGTTACTGTGGCGCTCGGGTGACAGCAGCTGCAATGCAGATGAACTGCCAGAAGACAAGTCGCTTCACTGTGCCAGGCTACCAGGATGCTGTTGGCATCCTGGAGATCTGCGCAGAGATTTTCCACAAAACAGCTCATGGGCCCCTGGGAAGTCCAGGCACGAACACAAGTGCACCTGCCAGGTCTCTCAGGCATCCTGAGAGCCGGGTCTTCAGGTCCTGCCTTCCTCTGATTGGAGATATGGAAGAGCTCTTGAAGGTGGAGATGGCTTATTGTTTAGCATGTGCAGCACTGGGGAGTGAGCCAGGAAGGCTTCTGCTCAAAGTTTCTGTGCCCATCAGCAAAGCCTTTTAAGTGCTAAGGAAGAGGCACCCACAGCTGCCATGGTCCTGCTATGTGCCTTTTGCTGGTACTCTAAGGGCAGTTTCACAGAAAAAGTGCAGAAAACCTGTGGCTTTCTGCGTGGGGTTCATGGCAGCTGGTCCTTGCCTGAGAAAGTCGCCGTCCAGGCCAACCAGGTGGTCAGTGTGGCTTCCTGGAGAAGACTTGGAGCTCTTCATTGTAAGTCCCCTGGTAGACCCTGGTGCCACGGCCAAGAGGCCCCGAAGAGTAGCTCCGAGTCACCTCACAGACTCCCGCAAAGAGAGAGGAGCGACCTTAAGCTTAAGGTAAAAGACAGCGACATCCGCTTCCTGCCCAAGATAAGGCGACCATGCGTCACTCAGCTGATCCCTGTCATCAGAACCGGCTCAGTGGTTTAAAGCTTCACTCTGAGCCCTCGGGCCCAGCAGAAAAACTGGAGTGTGTTTCTGGAATGTACCAATGTACAGTTTTTACTTTGACAAATAATGAAATTTCATCTGCAATAGATTATTAAGAAACTGCTGTAATAGCATTAAGCTATTTTCCAAGAATGGTATAGTAGCTTAAAATCTTTCCCACATATTTAAAAGTAGTACCCTTTAATAAAATGGGGCCCACTTTTGTTCTTGTTTGGCCTTGTTGAGGGGGGTCTTTGAGAGTCCCCAACTGGTGCTGGTGGTGACATCTGATGCCCCTGACAACCAGGCTCTGCTGCAAACGCCACTCTGACCTCTGAGCACGGTGAGCTCTTCCCCTGCCGGCCTCTCTTCACAGCGTCCTGCTGTGCTCTGTCACCCGCACCGCACCGGGCACCGGCCTTTTCCTCCCACTGCCCTCCTCGCAGGAGCTCGCTGGCTGCCCCGGACTGAAGGCTGTGGTAAGGGCATCCTCCTCGGCCTCCACCCAGACTCTGCCCACAGGGTCCCTGCACCCTGCAGAGCCATCCCCATGTGAAGCCCCACCCTCATCTTCACCCTCTGCAGCCACACACAAGCCTCCTCTGGAGTGAGAGGCTCTGGGGCCCCTGAGCACTCCCCCTCTGCATTTCACTTGAGGGGCTCCCACACTTGTTTCCTAAACAGCGAGTTCTGTCTAGTTTGTGGTAAGCATCAGGCTGGATGTTAGGGAGACGACAAACAGGCCACTGTCCCGCCCCCTCCCCGAAGGAAAACACAACATACATATGATAAGCAGCATCAAGAAATGAGAAGCTGGCCCGGGGATTTAGCTCAGTGGTTCTGGTGCCTGCCTTGCAGGTACAAGGACCCAGGTCCGATCCTCGGTTACCACATACAACAATGGCAGGCTTGGAGACTCATGCCCACCAGCAATCAGAACCACATACCACAGTGCGAGGTGTTGGGGCTCATGCCTGTAATCTCAGCCCTTGGGAAACAGAGACAGGAGGATTGCTGTGAGCTCAAGGCTGAGCTCAGGGTCAGCCTGAACTACAAAAGCCAGACCTTGTCTAAAAAAAAAAAAAAAACAAAGAAAGAAATGAGAAGCTGAAACATGAGCCATAGATAAGACTTTGCTAATGAAGGAAGACTTTGGGGATAAGACTTAAAGGATGAAAAGGAGCCCTGGGTAGAGAAGGGAAAAGAACACTTCCAGGGAAGCAACAGCATGTGCAAAGGTCCTGGAGCAGGAAGACCCTGGCTTGTTGGAGGAGATGGAAAGCTGCCACTGTTCAAGTAGAGAGAGCAATGGATCGTCCTGGAGAGGCTGGCAGGGATCAGGTCATCGGGGCCATCGTAAGAGCTGAGGACAGAATTTATTCAGAATGCAATAGATAACCACTGAAAGATTTACAGAGAGGAATAACACAATGATACCCCTTTCAGATGTGTAGAGAAAAACTAGTTGCAAGAATAGAAGTAGAGAAAGAAGTGAAGAGCCTACTGTACCATCCTGGTCTTCTGGGAAGGCTGTGAATGTGTGGGGGTTTGAAATGAATATACAGTATCTTAAAGAAATAAAGTTTGGGGGGGCTTGTGGATGGAACCAGATGGCTCTGAGGGCTCTGGTGTGAGTGGATGGATGGCAGTGCTCTTGATTAAGACAACAGGAGGCACAGGTTGGGAGAAGTAAGAGCTCTGCTTTAGCCACGTTAAGTCTAAATGACTGTGTGACATGCACATGCAAATATCCACTGCAGACCTGTGAATTCAGAACTCAGAAGAGCAGCCTGCCTGAGAAGTATAACTTTGATATGTTCAGCACAGAAATGGTTTTTAAATCCATCAGAACATTTAAAATCATGGGGGAAGAGAGAGCAAAGAAGGAAATAAAATAGAGAACTTGAGAAGAATTGGAAGGACCTAGAGCCAAACCTTAGGAATCTCATACTCAGTGCTTGCAAAGAGAACAAGACACCACAGAAAAGATGGTACCAAAAGTACAAAGGGGAGGGAAGGAAGAGGGGACAGGGGCTGAGTGTGATGCTTCTGCCAGGTGGGCACAGGGGTGTAGATTGTCTCCTTAGAAGTAGCAGTGCTACTTCTGTGAGAAGCATTATCCGCTCCAGCGCCCGGAGAGGAGGAAAGCCTTGCCTGTCTGTCTCCCCCGTCCACTGTCCTGGTCCTCATGTGCCTTGTTTCCCCGCAGCCTGTGTCACTGGGGGTCAGACGGTCCTTTGTAAAAGTCTGTCTCTTCTCCATTGAGTTCCCGTTCATATAAGACTTTTACAAATAGTTCTCCTACTTTTTAAAAATAATGTTTTCTGACTTTCCTCTCCTTTCCCTCTCGGAGTGTCTGTTTCCTGGGGTGCTTTTAGACCCCTTCTTGGCACTCATGGTACTTTTCTGTGTGCCCAGAGCATTGTGCTAGATCTCAGACCCCAAATCTCATGCCACACTGATCTTTATCTCAAGACTCAAGCTCTTATTCTCAAATCCCTGCTAGACGTTTCTACATCAGAGTGGTACTGACATTTTACAAACCATTATTTGCAAAACCAACTCTTCACCTTTACTCTAAAACCTTCTCTTTTCATTATTGTGTTTTATTTATGCTGCAAACATCTTTCCATTTGAACTTTTCAAATGGTTGTTGACTTAGTCTTCGCCTTCACCCTAGAAAATCAATAAGTGTCTTTCTGTTGAACTTCTTAAACTCTCCTATACATCCCTTTACCCGGCTTCTCTGCCTCTCATTCTTCCTGCTCCAAACCATTCTGTACATTTGCTGCCATAAATTCAGTTGCGGAAAGCACCGCAGTAGTGTACACTGTTTTACAAAGCTTCCCTAAGTATTTCTCCACACAAAACAGGAAGCAGTGTTTACCCCCACCCCCCATGTGATGTGTCCACTCAGCTATTCAGTACGTACTTATTGAGTGGCTGCAACACACCAGCCAGTGCACTGTGCTCAGTGGCGAGTAAGACATGGTCACAACCCACAAGAAATGAGTCAATTTCATCACAAAATACTATGTCAGATACGATTTTTTAATAAACATATAAAATTAGCACAGTTAAGATTGAGAGAATCATTGGCAAGAAAGGTGATGAGGGCTAGTTTTTTAAAAAATAATATACTTGACTGACATATGTAACTGCGCACATTGATGAGGCATTGTGTGACACACATGTATAAAATAATGATCAGACAGGGTAAGAAGTATGTCTGTCATCTCACAAGTTCAATTTTTACTTTGGAAACATTCAAGATCCTCTACTGCTTTGAACTATCCTATTATATCTCGATATCATCATTACCCTGGGCAACCACAGTTATGAGCCATAGAACGTTAGACGTTACTCCTCCTTCCAATTTGAACTCTGACACCCATTCATGGGGATGGTCTTTCTGTGGAGCTGACATTGAAGAAGCTACCTAAATGGAGACCTAAGAGAAACCAAAAAGAAACAGCAATTCTGCGGTGCCCTGAGGTGAGGCAAAGTACTCGTGTGCAGAGAGCAGGACAAGGATGAATGACACGAACAGCTGTGTAAGGCTATCTCTGAAAAGAAGCCCCCGGCTCAGTGGTGCAGAACTACGTAGGCCAGGAAAGGAGCTGGGACGTGATTTTAAGGGATGTTGGAAGCTCCTGAGAGTTTGATCATGGGAGACACATCGTGTGATTACCACATCCCCTGAGGGCTGGGATGGAGCTCAGCAGCAGAACACTTGCCTAGCAGGTGTGAGACCCTGGGCTTGAGGCTCAACATCACAGAAAACAAAGTAAAGTAGATTTTACAAAAGCAAGATATTCTTGGACCTAACTAGCATATTTCATTAAGCCCCTCTTCCACTAGTACTCTTCTCTTTTTCACTCTTAAAGTGACAGATTATTATGTATTTATGGGAATCAAAAGATGTTATAATTTATGAATGCAAAGTAGAATAATCAATAATGATAATTTCTTGATCTCAAATCCTTTTTTGTGTGTGTCAAGAAAAAAATACACTACTTCAGCTATTTTTACTGTATACTATTACTAACTCTGTTCTGTGCAATAGATCTCAAGAAACGCCTCACCCCTCCTCGCTGAGGCTGTGCACCCTTGACGTCATTTCCTGGCCCCCCACAGCCTCTGCCAATCATGACTCTCTTCTCTGTTTTCATGAGTTTGACTGTTTTAGATTCCACATATAAGTGAAACCATGCAGTATTCATCTTGGTATCTTTCTTTTATTTCAGATTATCTCATTAGATACAGAAACAGTGTGTAACAAAATTCAAAATTCTTTCATAATTAAAAACTTCAATAAAATAAATACAGGGAAAATGCACATCAATGCAATACAGATTATATATGATAACCCCATAGCTAACATTATACTTATGGGAGAAAAACTGGAAGCCTTTCATTTAATGTCCAAAATAAGACAAAGGAACCTCCTTGTCCCCCTCGTATTCAACAGAGGACTGGAAACTTTCACCAGAGCAATTAGGTGACAGAAAGAAATAAAAGTCACCCAAATCGGAGAAGGAGAAGTGAAATTGAAACTGTTTTCTAATGGTGTTGTCTACATAGAGAAAACTCTATGTAGACTCTATGTAGACTCTCGCGCACACACACACACACACACACAGAAAAAAATTATAATTCAACAAAGTTTTAGGACTCAATATACCAACATATGCACAAATCAGTAGAGTTTTTAATATATTAACAGTAAACTTTCTGGGAAAGAAATCAGTAGAACGGTCTCACAGTAGCTGTCAACAATAAAATACTTAGGAATAAATTTAACCAAGAAAGTAAAAGATGTGTAAACTGAAAGCCATAAAATGTTAATGAAAGCAATTGAAGAAGCCACCAGCTGAACAAGATACACCTTCCAAAACCTTCCCTCTTGGACTTGCCATCCTGACACTGGGCATGTAGTTCTCCTCCCTTGAGCCCTCTCCAACAGTGCTGCCTTTCAAACTGCCACCATTCCTTCCAAGCCCAGGCCTGCTGACATCACCGCCCACTGAGCCTCCACCCTGGGCTCCCAGGACCCAATCTGTTCCTTGAATTCCTACAGCAGGTGCTTGTGCTTCCACCCCACTCCCTGTCTTCCCTTACTTTTTGTTTTAATTATTTGTGGGTGACACATTTCCCTTACTGTGACTTAGTATTTCAGGACTAGAACTGTATATTTCTCATTTCTGTTCCCCTCCAAATCATAGCATGTACCTTGCACACCCCAGAACTTCAGCAAGAGCCCACTAAGGTAATGCATGGACAGCCTTCATTAACAGAAATGAATGTTTGGGGATGAATTCAGTCCTACACCATGATCCTATCATTTCTCTATCAGTAATGGTTATCCACTTACTGAAATAACCTTTCTGTGAAATACACTTAGAAAGGTTGGAAAACCTGGCTACGGGAGTGGAACAAGTATGTAGCTTATTCATTTCCTTAAACAAAGAGAAGTCCTGTATGCGTCATGGAAAATTAAAGCACAGTAATAAAATATACCAGCAGGACACATTGAATAATGATTTAGTGGAAACGCTGCTCCTGGGTCCTAACTTCCTCTCAGCACTTAAGCGGAATGTTTCATTTTGTTTTTAGATCACATTGACGACTATTGGCTACGGAGACAAAACGCCCCTGACTTGGCTGGGAAGGTTGCTTTCTGCAGGCTTCGCACTTCTGGGCATCTCCTTCTTTGCACTTCCCGCTGTAAGTACCCTTCTCACCATGAAGCAGTGCACGCTGAGTTTGGAGGTTTGTGGAGGGGAGCTATCACAAACAGGTATTCGTGGGCACCTATCTTTGTCACTGACAAACACCATTTTTCTAATATAATGTTGACTTTTCTAAATACGTACAGGTGGATACTTTATAAAATATAGTCTTCCCTCAAAGGCACTTGAGACTTTAATACTGGCTAGATCGTTATGGCCAAATAACCACACAGATGGCATCACCTCTCTGCCAATGCAACAGTAATACATTTAAAATATGAGTAAAGATGTAAAGATGCCTCCATCTTAAACTGATCGCTCTCAAGTGGCGTATAATATGTGTTTCTGAACAGACACATGTGCGTATGTGGAGTGTTTTCCTCCTTAGATCCATTTGAGTGAAAAGCATTTGACCTTAAATGGCTTTAAATGTGTCCCGTGATTTATTCTCTGTGTCTCTGTCATTGATTTTTTTTTAAATAGCAGTTTCTGCATTTTATTGGGTTGAAGAGCACATTTATCTTCCCTGCTCACTTTTGATCATTTTCTTCTTAACAGACAAAACTTCCCTTTCCTATCACTTTGCTCTCTTGTTTGCTTAAAGGCAGTAGGTCAGAATGGTACCATCTGCCCCATGCCCAGTTCTCATGGTTGACCTTTCCCCCTGTCAGCAAAGAGGTCAGCAGACAGAGTGTTGAGGCAGTGTCCTAGGACTCCTGTGCCTGAGGAAGACAGACAAGTCATGCTGCAGACATAAACTGAGGCTTCGCCTCCGCCCAGCAGAGACCCAAAGCGCCCACCACTGGGAGCCAAGGAGCTAGAGATTGCCTGGGGAGTTTCAGCACCACAGCCTTTGGCTCCACACTTCTCCTTTGCCTGGAAAACGCAAGCAGAGGACTCTTGTCCATCTGACAGCCAGGGCCAACTCCATACAGGTCGGCTGGTTCTAGCCTGGGCCACTCAAAATGACAGAAAAGAGACTGGAAAGACCATACCTGGGCCCAGGCCTCAGACCTCAGTGCGAAGCTATGTGTCCGGTACCGTGTGACAGGGTTGGTTTGCTAGTGCTGCTACAATAAGATACCACAGATTGGCTGAGTGAAACAACCGAAATTGTCTCAGTCCTGGGAGGCTAAAATCGAGCTGAGGGAGGCTGATCCTTCTGAATGCTGTGGGAAGAGGACCCATCTCAGCCTCTGTCCTTCGCTTTGTCCATGGGCATCTTCTTCCTGTCTTCAGTTCATCTCTGTCCCAATTTCTTCTTCTTTCTCCGTCAGCCCTGTTGGATAAGGGACTACCCTGATGACCTCATTTTAACTTGATTACTTCAGCAAGGTCTCCAACTCTAAATAACGTCACACTCTGATATATATATTCTGACTCCAACAGAAGAACTGGGGCGGTGGTGCTTAAAACAGTGATTTAAGTATGTTTTTTTTTTTTTTTTGTCATTATTATAAGTGGGAAGAATTAAAGAACCCAGAGAAGTTTTGTGAAGATATTTGTAATAATATGTGCTTGTTCTAAAGAAAACTCAATGTTACAGCTGGTTACCTGGAGGAGTATAAACTACATGTTTCCATGTACAGAATGATGAAGTCAAAGAAAATAGGAAAAAATCCTCATTTCTGCAGAATCAACTCATCTAGCAATTTCAGCAACCCAGAACAGAGCAGAGACTGTTCGGTAATCAGCTTCTTCATGGGAAAACACCTTCAGAAACAGTAAAATGCAGGCTTGGGTTTTCTCTAAAAATAATGGCACAAATACTGGATTCTTTTGGGTTCCATATAGTCTGAGATCACAGACAAATAGCTGAGTTATTCAATGAGACAATATGTGGTCCCATAAGAGAGCCACTTGAGACCTAATTTATAACTGAGTCTTCATTATTGAGGAAATTCTGATAAGCTTTCCCATATAGCTTCACCGTTCCATGTTGATTATACAACAACAAATGTAGAGGGAGGCTGATAAAACAAACACTAAAACAGGAAGAGGTGATGAAAGTCAAACAGCAAGGGAGCAGGAAAGAAAATCTACAAGAACTAAGGAGATAAAGACATTCAGAATTCGAGAAGCTCTGTCTGGGACCAATTAGTACTCAGTTCTCCCACCTCTGAGGCCAGCTACATCAAACAGTGAAATGTGTAGGCCCTGTCGTGAAACTCCAGGGTGTGCCAGGCAGGTTAAACTGCGTCAGGAGGAGGCCCAAAGGTCAGAAACTAAGTAGCCATTCCTTGGACTACTTCCAATAAAGTGATTACAATTTTGGAATGCAAGCTGAATTAACAGATGTTGGAAATCTGAAAAATGTACACGCATAAAGCAGGGTCATTAAAGTGTCCTATCAGTGTCAACAAATGTAGCGCCCACTCCAGCTCTCTTCACTGCCACCTCATGGGTAGTGCCGAGTTGTTTTATAACTGTGCATCTGCCAGCCAACTGCATCTGCCAGTACTGTCTGATTGAAACTTAGGAGAACATGTTAGCATCCTGCCAGGAGAGTCTGACATGGATCTGAGCTGCTCCCACCCAGGAAACCGGAAGAGGAAGTGTGGCCATCTTATCTTCAAAGTGAAATAACTCTTGTGCATCTCAGACGCCATGTTTCCTGAGCTCTACAGGGAGTCACTCCCTATGGGGTCCAGAGACAGCCCCAAGGTTTCCACATTACCCTGCTGAGCTGTTTGTTCTCTCTTTTAAGGATTCTCCCCCACCTGAGAGATACTCCTGTAACAGGTACCTTGACTTTCTCAGAAGATGCATTCCTTGAGACATCCAGCTGTAAGGTCAATGGAAGGACTAGTTCTGTTTGATTTGACTGTAACCAGTCAAAGTATTGATGGCAAAGAAAAAATTGTGATAGTAATAAAAAAAATGGAAACAAAGCTTATGTATGTGTATAGCGGGGTTATAGTGTGGGTAGGAGAATGGGAAAAAATAAAAATCAAGTTATTTCATATTCTGGTACAAAAGGTCAGTGTTGAATGTGATCATGATATGTATATAAAATGTACCGATTTTACAATTTAAAAATTAGCCATGAATTAACCTAAAAAATCTTGTAGTCATTAGCAATATTATGAATTGTGATAATTGTATAATAAAATACTAACAGCTGTTGAAAACCTTTCAGCATGGCTTGTTGGCCATGTGTGAGCTATAAAGTTCAGTTAAACTAGAAGAGAAGGTATAAATTATTATTTCAAATATGTACCAAAACAATTTTTTTTTAACTTAGCATTGAAGTATCTCTTCTCAGCCTAATAAAATTTAAGGTGCCAGGGATTTAGCTCAGTGGTTCCAGTGCCTGCCTTGCAATTACAAGGGCCTGGGTTCAATTCCTAGTAACCACATACAACAATGGTGGGTATGGAGACTCACACCCACCAGCAATCAGTACCACATACCACAGTGCCGGGCGTGGTCACTCATGTCTATGATCCCAGCACTTGGGAGGCAGAGGCAAGAGGTCTGCTGTGAGTTCAAGGCTGAGCTCAGGGCCAGCCTAAACTACAAAAGTGAAACTGTCTCAGAAAAAAATAAGAAAAAAGAAAAAAAAAAAACTTAAAACCTCAAGCTGAGGATTTAGCTCAGTGGCACCATGGCTACTTTGCAAGTATAAGGCCCGAGTTCAGTCCCTGGTACTAGGGGAAAAAAATTTAAAACCTAAAAATTTCAGTCTTGTTTCCCTAAAAAATGAATAAAAACAAAACTCACTTATAAAAATTTTCATCTATTTCTGTCTACTTTGAAGGGTTGCAACATGTGTTTGAAGATTAAATGCACTGTGTGTGTGTGTGTGTGTGTGTGTGTGTGTGTGTGTGTATCTCAACAGGCTTAATTTTAAAACACTTCTACGTAGATACACTGAGTTGTACGTGGAGAGAGAAGTGGAAGAAAATTGGAAAAGAGCCATAGTGAGACAAGGAGCAGACCTGACTTAATAACGGCTATAATGTACAGTCTGGCAAGAGAGATATGGAACAAACAATTACCATCTACTAATACGTGTTTCTCAGCAATACCAGCTGATTTTAAGCACATTTCAGTTTGTTGGTAAATGCTAAATTTGTGCTATAGGACTAGTTTTTGTTTCCCCAGGGAGATTTAACTCTAAAGCTCATATCCACATAAATGATAACACATAAATGGTAGCTCTTGTTGCTGTTAATTCAATTTCTCCAAGATCTGAATTGTTCTCCAGAAGAGCAAGCTGGGTACAAATATGTACACAATGTGTGTACACCTAATATATGTTATGAATAAATGTTATAAATTCTAATGTTTTTATATTGCCCTATATGTTTACATTTTGTGGAAAATGATATTAAAAGGAAAACAGATCAGTCTTTCTTAAGTTTACAGCAAATAAAATTAGGAGTGAGAAGTTACTTAGAGTTGATGTGAACTTGGAAATGGAGAGCTGTTTTTGTAACCTCTACATTATAAAAGGTAAATATTTTTTAAATATACAAACCAGATCACAGAAACCAGGTTTTCATAAAGCTTAGTTTGTGTAATCACAACTAGTATGAACTGGATGGAGATCTTAGCCAGCGTGAGGCACACACTGAAAAAATGGAGATGGAAAACAGAGCCCATGAGGTCATTGCTAATTTCGAGGTACAGTCATTCGTCCTAATTAACAGTGGAGTTGATTGTTGCTCATTAATAGCAAATAGTATTTGTGTATTCAAAACGCAATTGCATTAGTTATTGTCTGGTTATTGTCACAGAGGTGGTCAGAATTGTGGAATCTCAAAATAAGAAAAAAGGTTAAAGGCTATCTAAAGCCCCAACATATATCAGCCAAGCTGTCACCAGCTGAGACTTTATACCTCCTAGAGACGAAAAACCCATCACCTACACAGGCAGCCTATATCATCTTTGAACTGCTTAAAGAAAAAGAAAGCATTCCTTACCTATGGCAAATACAGACTTCATGCTTATGAGATGTCCACCTCTAACCTCAGGGTTAGACTCCTTGAAGTTTAATAAAAAGCTAATAATTTATAGCTACAAGTAAAATCCACAAACTTGAAAGCAGAGAAGCCCCAAGTCCCATACTAATAAAGTCGAGAGTGTAGACAAAGCACAGAGACTAAAGCAAGCAAGCTCTGAAAGTCAACCGTAGGCTGAAACAAAAGGCATCTCGTTTCACAAATGTTAGACCAAAGCAAAACTGAAAAGGGAAAGGAACATCAAAGAGCTGAGTGTTGGCAGATCCAGACGGTAAGCAGAAGGAAAGCAAACTAGTCAAAAGCTCGTGTAAACATGGGATTCTACCTTACTAAGCCCAAAATCCAAATAGGTGAGGCAGAGCCAAAAAGGTAAGGAATGCTAATGGTGCTTGAATAAAATACAGGAAAGGGGGAATGTGCTTCGTGATGATTCATGTTCTCAACTTTATTATACACAAGTAAGAAATAAAAACCTTCCCTGTCTTCAGAGCTGATTGCCCATTGGTCTCATCTGGACAAACTGTCGCCCTTTGTCGCCCTTTGTCTGCTTCTCCACTTTGGTACATGTGTAATTGTAGCCTCGTGAGGGGCCACAGCCAGGACAGATTTAAGACACTCCTTCCCCATTTCATGGATGGAGGATATGCGTGTCTCTGTTTCATCAAAGCGCTACAAGAGTCCTGAGTACACGGCAGCAAGACTTGAACTCTCCCAGGCTCAGACTGCAGCTGTGTAAAACCAGAACTGATGTCTTCTAAATTATAACACTGGATAAGTCCACTTCGCCAAAGTTAAGCATAGATAAATACCACAAAGAAAGTCTTTCTGTCATTTTTCTTAACTACGGTGCCTCTTCCTATGCCATCAAGGACAATAAATGACAACATCTAAGTGACTTGTTAAGAAATAGAAGTTGCCTGATGACTTGCCCTTAGCTGACAGTACTCGAATGGAAAGTGACATTTTTGTTATGGACAGGCTACGTATCATCTGACTTGTCTCGAACTCATGTTAGACTTTTTAAAAATAAAATTCAAAATCCAGATAAGTGAACCAAAACCATCTTGTAGCTTTTGACTTTTTTTAAGGTACTGTTTTTATGCTTCATTTCAGGGCATTCTGGGTTCGGGTTTTGCATTAAAAGTACAGGAACAACACCGGCAGAAACACTTTGAGAAGAGAAGAAACCCAGCCGCCAACCTCATTCAGGTAAAGGTCAGACAATACGTACATGGCAACATCTGTCTGCATATGTATTTGTTGTGTCACTTTCCAATCTCTTTTCCTTGTTGCTTTTTCAAAAAGTGAAGTCAGAGCTCCACCGTCTTGAGTCTGGGCAGGTGTTTGATGAGGATCCCTTCATCAAAAGATGCTGCATGCATTGTTTAAACTAATTAACCATACCGCAAGGGTACGTGAAGGTTAGCAGGGGTGTTGCTCCTGGAATGACCTAGTAATTCTTAGGAATTAGAAGATGCAACATAATTGACCCTTATGCGATGGACCAAAAGATGGCATAGTTCCCTGCATTAAAATTACTTTCTCTAACCAATGTTTGCCACTGTTCTGAAAAGCAACCTATCTGTTTAGAATGTCAAAGATTGCCTTTAATGCCACATGGGGTAATAATTTCAAATAGTATCCTATTTTAAGCGCCAGTGGCGTTATGAAAGACACTGAAATTTGAGAAAATGAAATAATAACCACATTCTTTGAAGATAGATGTGATTTTTGCATTTTGTTTCCCAAACTTCAGATTTGTGAATAGAACCAGATTTTTAAGAATCACAGAACATATTATTTGCTAGACCCATAATATTGAGTTGACATTTAATTATGGACAAAATAACTCTACAGTTATACTTATCTCCGTTTGCCAGAAAGGTGAACTCCAGGACTTTTAAAGTGGAGGTGTTTGGGATTGCAAACCAAGATCCTAAGAGACTTACCTTCATAGTGTAATAATAAGCACGTTGCTTTAATTTAGACTGCACGTTTGTGAGGCTGAGTTAATCGACAGCAAACACCAGTGAATCCTACTGTCCACCTTCACCTGTGGCTGTGGTATGCAGCCCCTCCCAAAGAAAAGGAGCTAGGGGACAGACCCAGGAGTGCAGCTCCAATACATCCCGAAGATCTGCTTGTCTCTAGGGACTGAATTATCACGTTATCAGCAATTACAAATGGGAAAGAGAGTGGGCCAGAGAGTATGACTTGTAATGCAAATAACTGAGTCTGCTTTTTAAATTTCCTGACTTTATATATATTTGGTTCTGGGGATTGAACTTGGGATCTTACGCTTGTGAGGTAGGCACTGTAACCACTGAGCTAAATCCCTGGGCCTCCTCGTTTTAAAGGAGAAAGTAAACTTCATTTGCTTAAAAGAGAGGATCCCTAAGTGGTCAGAATTTAGAAGCGGGTGCCAAATTATAGTCTCCGGAATAGACAAAGGAGGTTCACACTTTAGTACCCACACCGAACTCCCCAAGGCCCAGGACTCCTGCTTCCGTCCATCAACAAATTCTGCTCTTTATCATTCTGATCTTTAATCTCCCTTCATTCTAGAACAGTACTTCCCAACCTGTGAGGACCGCAGGTGCCCTGATGACTTCCGGGTTTCATCGGGGCACCCACACTTGTGTGCATAATACATTTTACAGATGTATTCTTCTTGGTGTTCTTCTGGTTCCCCTGAAGTGAAGCCATCAGTCCACACTTTCAGGCTACTTACGCAGAGATGATGCATCTTTCTTAGTGGTTGAGTTATAAATAAGAGCAGAGCTTCAGCCTGTGCTGGAAAGCAAGGCCTGGGGAAGCTTCTGATGTGTGTATTGCTTGTGGTGATACAGAGCTATGCTGACCAATATGGTAACCATTAGTTACATGTAGATATTTAAATATAAATTCACCAATATGTAAAACTTGGGGCACTAGACAAATGTTCACTGGTTATAACTGACTCTTGGACCTAACGCTGTACAAAATGCAGACAAAAAAGGCAGGAACTTTTTCAGCTATTTGTCATTACTAACTACTAAATTATGCAAAAGCAATTTCCAATAGGACTTTAAAATAAATTGCTATTTCTGCATTAAATCATTGAAGCAGAGGCATTTATATGTCTACTACCAAAATAAGGCAAGGCCTCCTCCCTCACAGGTAACCCATAAAGCATAGGCAAGATGCTGATTGAACAGTTTTGCCTGGAGGCTTGAAATTTCATTTTTGGGAACTTGATTATGTAATATATATTGGGATCAGCAACTGAACTTGTAAAAATGTAGGTAACAATACAGCAAAATCATGAATTTTTCTTTTCCTTAAAAGTCCAAAGTTTATGTTGTTCTTAGCAAAAAAAGAATTCAAAGAATAAGGATTTGAGAATACCTTTTAAATCTGATCATAGTTTCATGAATCAAAATAGAATTTACTAATTTAAGAAGTGACTGGATCCTCATTTAAGGCCACCTATTTATTATGCATAAGAATAATAATATAACAATTATTTTGCTCATTATTTTTCCTTGACATAGTCTTTGGAAAAGATTCAGGGCTTTGGGCCCTGTTGATAAATTGTGGAAATTTATTTTTTTAAGGATGCATTATATTGAAACATCAGGCCTCATTTGCTAATTCATTCATTTTCTTACCCAATAAACGACTTGCTTTGCAGACCTTACAAGGCATCAGCACCGAAAGCATTCCCCTTTGTATTAATGCAGAGCCGCCATCTTCTTACAATTACTTTGTTTTGGGCTGGCAAGAGAACTACACTGACTAGAATTTCAGGATTTTGTGAGCAGTGCAAAACCCTGTCAGTCTGCAGCTCATTTAGCTGTGTCAATATCTTTACATGATTCTTTGAAATTAACTTTTCATTTCAAGTGGAGCAGTCTGGGAAAAGAAATCAGCTTTCAGTCACATTTTGAATACTTGCCCAAATGCGTCATGTCCCTTGATCTCCAGGACAAGCCTAGGTTAGGCTAGTACTAAAATCCCTGCTGTTTAAATCCAAATTTGTCACTCCATTCAAAATCAACATCGCCTCTTCCTACACACATGTTGGAGCCTTGGGACTAGTCCTGAGCGATCTTTCCCCAGTCACGAGTCTTCTCCATGTCACAAGCCCACTTCTAGAAAGGCTGGACCAATTCAAAGTGATTCAGCAGGAGATTTAGCTCAGCCATGCCACACCTGCCTTGCAAGTGCAAAGTCATAAGTTTGATCCTTGGTACTGCAAAAAATTAAAAAATATTATCAGAGTTATCTGAGGTACTTTACTAGGGCCAGAAACAAGGAAATTAGAAGAGCATTTGTAAAATTAAGGCTGACAGCATTAATGTCTTTCAGAGAAAAGATTAGGTGTTTCCTTGAAGAAGATAACTAACCCAAAAGAAAAATATATGTACATATTGAAACTTTGACTTCCTCTTGGAGTTCTTCTGGTTACTCTGAAGTGAAGTCTCCCGGCTTCTTATACAGAGATGATACATCTTTTTTAGTGTTAGAGTTGCAAATAAGAACAGAAAAAAATTTTAGATGTAAAAAAACATGACAACAGGAAAAAAAGAGAAAATAAAAGTTGTGAAAATCTCCCAGAAAACAGAGTTAAAAAATAAGAAAAAAAAGAAACTCAAAGGACATTACCAAGAGTTTCAAGAACCGATTAATACAGCTTCCTTAGCTTATAGGGAAATTAAGGGAAAGGTTTTCCAGAGAATATTACAGTCTGATTCCCTGGAATTGTAGGGCAAGACTGGTCACGGTAAAAGAACCCACCACGTGCCAACACTAAACCAGCAAGTTCATTCTATGATCATAATGAGACATCACAACACCAGCAAAGAGATATCCTAAGTGCTGTCTGCGTGCACATATCCGAAGGATCGAGAATCAGGATACCATTAGACATATACTTCACACCTAGAATTCTGCATGTGGATAAACAATTGTGAGGTAGAACAGCACAAAGATATTTGTACAACAAAGATGGATGATCTCAAAAATGTGCTGTTTTCCCTTATCTAGAAAACTATTTATATAGAACTGCTCTTTCAAAACAAGGATATTAAACCAAGAGAGCATCAGGCAGGAGATTCAGAAATGAGAATTCCTATACAGGAAAGAGCAAAGGGGATCCCAAGATGAATAAGATGGTAAGTCCTGGACAACAGACACAGCAGGTTGGATGCCAATGGAGCAGAAGGCCATGAGCACTAGAAAAAGCATCTTTAAAACGGCAAAAAAATGGAACTGATGGGTCTCATGATATATTGAGTAAAGTTTACAGTTTTGTAGATGACATCAAGAATGTGTTTATAGGGTCGGGGATTTAGCTCAGTGGTTCCGGCGCCTGTCTCACAAGCGCGAGGACCCAGGTTCGATCCCTGGTAACCACATACAATACTAGGCATGGAGACTCATGCCCAGCAGCAACCAATACTACATACCACAGTGCCGGGTGTGGTGACTCACGCCTGTAATCCCAGCACTCGGGAGGCAGAGGCAGGAGGATTGCTGTGATGTGAGTCTGAGGCTAAGCTCAGGGCCAGCCTGAATTATAAAGTGAGACCTTGTCTCAAAAACCCTAAAAAAAAAAGAATGTGTTTATAGTCATTACATTAAGGCAAATAAGAATTAAAATAGGACCGTTATAACTCCAATAAAAACAAAAATACTATACAGGAAAGACAGTCATCATAATAAATTATACTGCTCAACTGGGAAAATAGTTACATGCTCATAATAATGTGAACAACTAACTAAAATTGTGGCATAAAATATTGGAAGTATGAGATAAGAAAAGGGAATGTAAGCAGGCCATACTATTTTCTTATATGGCTGGAAATTAATAGACAATACCTGAAATTGAAAAGTCAAGAAATATAATTATGAGTATCATCTTTTAAAATAAGAATTCTTAAGACTAGAAATGACAACTATAAGAACTGAAGACGTTGCCACTGCCAAACAAAAATTAATGTGAAAGGAAAAGGGATTATTGGCTTACGTCCTAAATTTTGCAGGACTATACTTCTAAACTGTATACCTGGAAAAAATAAATTCCATGTTAATACAGTTTGGGTTGGTCAGTTGAAGCTTTCTGGACCATTGTAAGGAAGGGTTAGATTTATCATAAGTAAACAACTTCAATCAATACAAACTAAATGCTCCCCTAGAACTGAATTATCCTGACATAAAATTACAGAGAAAAGTTCAAGTTTATTTGGCCACTTAGAGCACCAGTATCGCTTGATAAATAGCAAATCTGGCTTTCATGCTTCTTGTTAACTTGTCCTTTGGAATCGATATGCCATGTAAATTAACTATAGGGAATCTATCTCTCTGTGATGTTACTTTTCTCTTGCTAACCACGGTGTGATTTGGGCCTTAAGTGTAGGAACATCAGGTACTAGCTTATCTGAATGTGGGCTTGAATTTCAGCTGCTAAAACAACTAGCTGAGAGCAAGAACAGGACAAGGTTATTAAAATATAAAAGTAGTCGTGTTACACTTTCCACTTCTATTTTGACAGTTAACTAGGAACAGCCCTGTGATAGATACCACTCGCCCCTTCTGCACCTCTCATTTACAAGACATTTTTAGGAGAACAGTAATAAAAGGAACAAGAGCTTAGTTGTTAAGATGGCTTTTATAGAAAAAGAATAAGGAAGCCAAGGCTTATTGTAAAAAAAATCTTTAATTTTCTGAAAGAGGCCCCAATTTTTTACAACATTAACAGGTAATGTCTTGGTCTTGTTTTTGTTATTTTATTGTTTTGAATTTTTAACTGGAACTAGCTAAGGCATGGACCTGCTATATAAGTCTTATTCTATTGAACAAGTGGAAATTGCTCAATAAAAGCAGCCATCTGTGCCTTCACCACACTGGAGGGTCTCTGGCCTTGCTACCTCAGAAGGAGCTGTAATAACAGTCATGTGTTTTCACTGATTATTCTAGATCACTAAAAGCTGTGCATTGCAGTTGCAAAAACCAACACTTCAAGATGTTATGATGACAGTTATATATAAAAGTGAAGATGCTTAACATAAATTTCCACAGGTATATCAGTTGAATCAATATGATCCATGTGAGCGAGTCTTCAAACAAACAAAAAAATCTTGCTTAAAAAGATTTTTTTGAAAACAAACAAAACAAAAATCCCTCAGGTCCAACCATTTCTAGCTTTTCACATTACTTAGTGGATATTTTATTGAGAAATAATGTGTATACAGAAAAGAACAGGTATGTGGTGCCTTAGTTCATGAACTCAGTTCTCTCCACAATTCTAAACTGGAAGAAAATAGAATCAAATTTCCTCATATGGTCAACACTGAACCTAACCACTGAATTTTTTAATTGGTTTGTATATTTATTATATCATATGTTTAATCATTAATGTAAAGTGTACTACTAATTCTAAATGAAGTGCATTTTAAAACAGCCTCAGGCAGGTCTATCAGGTGGGATTCCAGGAGAAGGTGTTGCTGTCTTAGAAGATGACAGTCCCATGGGTATTTCTGCCCCTGAAGACTCTCGAATGGGACAGGCTGTAGAGGTAGAAGACCCTGACCCTGGGTAGCCCAAGACTAATGTGTTCATGTCTTCATTTTTTATTTCATTTGAGTCTCACCCAGCTCGGTTTGTGACCAGAATCGTGGAAAAAGAACTTCCTAGTAGTGCATAACAAGCACTCTGATAAGAAGTATGTGGCCACTTACGTGCCTTTTCTCAACCCCCATCCTCAAGGGTCACTCTCTCTACTTCCTAACAGGATAGATCAGTTTTTCCTGGTTTTTGTATTTTATGAAAATGCATACTTCTGTGTCTTGTTGCTCTTAGGTAACATCATTTGTAGAAGTTCATTCATATGCTGAGCCCAGTTACAGTGAACTTCTACCATTACAGTATTCCATTACCTCACCATAGCACACATTTTCTACTTATGCTACTGTTGATAGATGTCTAGACTTGTCTGTGTTTAGAGTATCAGAAACTGGCATATTACTGGCACAAAAACAGACATGTAGACTAGTGGGATAAATGAAACAGAGAGAAACAAGGCCTTACTCTGACAGCCATCTGATTTCAGACACAGGTACAAGAAACATGTGCTGAGAACCTCTTAATGAAGGGTGCTGGGGAACCTGGAAATGCACATAGAGATTTAAACTAGATCCCCATCTCTCATTCTGTACTTAAGACAAACCAAAATGGATCAAAGACCTACAAATAAAACCAGACACAGTGAAAATGCTAAAAGACAACATAGGAGAAACAATGCAAGTCATAGGCCCAGGAAAAATCCCAGAGTAGGACACCAGTAGCGCAGGAAATAATAGAAGACTCAACAAAGGGAACTACCCCTAATTAAAAAGCTTCTGCCCAGCAAAGAAAACAAGAGAACAAACAGACAACCTCCTGTGTGGGTGACAAGTGCTTCTAGGTATGCTTCTGACAGAGGGTTAATATCTAGAACCTATGAAGAATTCAAAAAATTAATAGCCCAAATCAAAGAAAAAAATGTGGGCAAAAGAACTGAATAAACTCTTCTCAGAAGACATACGAGCCATCAGAGAAATGCAAATCAAAACTACTTTGCGATTTTATCTCACCTGGATCAGAATGGCTACATCTAGGGTACAAAAAGCAAGGAATACTGGAAGGGAAGAAGAATAAAAGGAACTCCCTGTCCTACCATGAGAGTGGAAATGTAAACTAGTACAATTACTTTTACAACCACTATGGAAGTCAGTATGGAGATTCCTCAAAACAGCAGAAACGCAGATCTGCTCCTGAACATGTTCCCGGAGCCAGTGGAGACTGCACACATGTACATGTTTACAACGGCACAATTCACTGTATTAGCTGTAGAAGAAGCCTGGGTACCCATCAGCGGGGGACTGCATGAAGAAACCTACATATATAGTAATATATATACACATATGACTATTACTCAATCATAAAGAAGAATGAAACTATATCATTCACAGGAAAAATGATGAAACTAGAAACCATTATGTTAAGTGAAATTAGGCAAATCACAGTAGCTAAGATATGGAATAGCCTAGGTGACCATCACCTGATGAATACATAAAGAAATTGATATATGGGGGCAGGGGATTTAGCTCAGTGGTTCGGGCGCCTGTCTTACAAGCCCAGGGGCCTGGGTTCATTTCCCAGTAACCACATACAACGGTGCTGGGCATGGAGATTCACGCCTACCAGCAATCAGCACCACATACCACCCCTGTCATCCCAGCACTCGGGAGGCAGAGGCAGGAGGATTGCTGTGAATTTGAGGTGGAGTTCAGGGCCAGCCTGAACTACAAATGCGAGACCCTGTCTCAAAATTTAAAAACAAAAAATTATTTGAGGAATGAACATGTGATCCTTGGAGAGTTTTGCAGGCTCATTGCAACAGGATAAATGTCTATATGGGAAAACTAGTTAAGGTAATCACTCAAATGGACAGTTCAGATGGAAGCTCTTCCAATCATAGTCTCCAAGCAATCAGCAATATTTGCCCTGGAGAGCTGGGACCAAGAGCCCTAGACTGGAGCCTGTTCTTACCCACCTGTGTAAACCCCTCACTTACCTGAACACTTAGTTTCCTAGTCCACAAAATGAGAGTCTTGATCTGTACTTTACTGTAACGACCACATGAAAATGCTTCTTTTCAGGTATCAGATATAATTCCATGAGATGCTGCAGTAGTCTTTTTCCTTTGGAAATTCATCAGGGCTAAGCACAGGGAGGAAATAGGGATAGAAACTTGATAACCTCCCTTTTCACTTCACCCTATTTCCTCCTGTCTTTCTCTTTTTCATGTCCTGCTTGTGCCACTGAAGTGCGTTTGGCGCAGTTATGCAGCAGATGAGAAGTCTGTTTCCATTGCAACCTGGAAGCCGCACTTGAAAGCTTTGCACACTTGCAGCCCCACCAAGTAGGTGTCCGTGTAAGAGCTGCCATTGTGGGAGGGCCTTCTGGGATGTGTTAAACAAACCATATTCACGTGCAAGAAGTGTTGGTTAAGCACAGAACTAAATGGAATCGGTACCGTTCCTCACCACTCACAGACTTTAGTAGAAATGTCTTTCTACTATTTCATATTCATTTTCTAGTATCTCATAAAACTCACCACAATTCTAAAGGTAAGCACCACACTCCTTTAAAACAGAGATCATCTCCCACTCGCCTGAACTCAAAAGGAGAACGCCTTGAGAATAATGTATCTGCACGTTTGGGTCCATCAATGTCACTTCTCAGAGGATCTCCTTACAGGTGGTCCCTCAGCTCGCATGCGCAGATCAAATTCATGTCAATACCGTATTTCACTGGCCAAAGCAAATCGGCTAGTCGTTCCCAGATGCAAGAAAATGGGAAATAAGTACCATGTACCCAGAGGAAAGGAAGGACTTGAGGAGTTATAAGTCTTGATTTTATCACTGTGATATCTAATTTTTAAAAAATCATTAGTCTTAGACTATGAGTCAGCAGTTCTGCTAGTAGAGAGCATGTTAATTACCATCTGAGTAAAGAAGCCCTCACTGGAACTTCGCAGCCAGTAAGTCATACGAAAGGCCTTCTATGAGTCACTCGGCTTGATTAGAATAGTCAGTTCTTCAAATTATCTCCCCCCCCCAAAAAAAAACACCCTACCCTTAGAGCTTCGTGAGATCCACGGCCCGTCACTTCCATGACTCAGGAGAGTCACCTAACCATAGGACCTGGAAAGGAGACAACTGCAAACGCCATCGTGCCTCTTCCTACCGTGCTGCTGGGGGTTCAGGGCAGCACCATGCAGCCACCTGGAAAGTAGCAAATGTCATTAACAGACAGGTTTCTTTAAGTGGCCTCCTCGTCTTACCTCGAGACTTGGTTTTCCCATTTGTAGAAAAAAAAAAAAAAAAAAAAAAAAGGAAATGACGGGCAAGATGGCTCCTGATGGCACATGTCTGCTGTAGGCTAAAGCTGTCAGCCCTCGGGCCACATGTGTTCTTGGCAACTCCACCGAGGGGTTGTAGGAAGAGGATCTTTAGTGAGGAGAGATGGCACCCCAATGCTGTTGGGTGAATGTATGGATTAGTATCTTTTCATTTTGATCTTGAAGTTTAATTGAACTCCTTTTACTGAATATTAGGTCTTCTCAGTTTTAGTGGAAGAAAAACAAAAAAGAAATGTAACTGTGCCACCTATTCCTTGGGCGATGGATAACAATGAGAATTATGTAGAAATTATATTTCTTGTTTCAAGAAGTTTTCAAGATAAATTTTAAAAGAGAAAGGATGGTAAGAAACTGGTTGAAGGTTCTCAAGTGACAGAAGAGAGTGATCTGTTATCACATGTGATTATTTGGCTTCCCACTTGCTGCAGTTTTTGGATTAAAAGTCTTTCTGAAGCCTGGAAAAATCTATTCAATAATGAGTCAAATTCTCCCAATGCACCAATTGTGATTTGCTTTCATACTTTCTTTCCTCTGCTGTTTCTCTTGTTAATGGGGGGTGGATGTGAAGGAGAATGAGTCCAGCATCTGCTCCAGCCTGGTCCAGGCCGCCTGTGAGCTAGGTCCCCTGCCCTGCCCTGCAGCTTCATTAACCTGAGGCTCAGCCCCATTCACTGATGGACATTTATCTGCCCCAAGGAATGCGGAACTCACTGGCAACTTCCGCAGGAATCACGTACCTTCTCCTGTGCTCCTGGGATTCCGCATCATTCTTGTGGTTCATTGTTGCTATTATTATTTGTTATTATTATTATTTGTTGATGGTATTGGTGGTGGTGTTGTCATTGTCACTGTTTTTTGATAAATCAAAAAGAATGTGATGGAAATTATGAACTCTCCTCCAAGAATAATAATCAGTGCACACACACAAAAAATCAAAATTTTGCCTACAATTTTAATGTATTCTCAGGCTCCCATAAGCCAAGTTCAGAACCTTAGCTTTAGAAAGAAAACCTTTAAATCACAGTTCTAGATTTGTGAGAAGAACATTTACAGTGATTTAAAGGAGCATCTTTACATATATAATTAATTTGTTCACTGGGTACAGAATCATGTAGTAAGAAACAGACCAAACTTCTTCTGATATCTATCACACATTTCCCTGGAGCAGTTAGACTCCAATCCTTCAATAAGCATTCACAGGCCACCTGCCCACGTAACAGTGTTCCATGCACTAGGAATGCAGTAGTCAGAGAAAAAAAGGTTGGAGTCTCAGGACTCAGTGTATACACAGGGGATACCCAGAAAAGACAATACAAGTAACTATGTGTCAAAAGGCAATAAAAACGAAGGAGAAAAGTGAAAATAGAGAACAAGTGTCGAGAAAACATATCAAATAGGTGTTCAGGGGAAGGACTGGATTATCAGTGACGCCGTCATCGCCATCATCATCAGGAATGGTATTTCTGTCGTTAAAGAACACCAGCCCTGTGCTCTGGCTTCCCTGTCTCAAAAATATGTAGGGTATTTTGGCTCCACAGGGTGATTCCAGGGAGAAAGCTGCAAAAGAAGACTGAAAGGAAGACTCATGCCCCGCCCCCCCAGTGCTGGGTGCAAAACCTGGCACTTCCTCGCTCTCACTTTTCATATCGAGTCTGCCCCTTAAATGCACCTGAAAGGTGTGACAAGTACTATGTCAAAGTTTTATTTCAATGACAGCAAGATTCACAGAGGGAATGTTCTTTCTTGATTTTTTTCTTCTCAAAGTGAGTCAAGACTATGCAAAGGGTGAAAGGCAGGTAAAGGTTTTAGAAAATGAATCAGACACTTTCAAAGTCTGTGGGAAGCTGTGAAAGGTGAAAGGTCCCAAGGGGACCCAGATAAGTCGCATTTTAAAACTGTTCGATCTAATGTCTCCCATTTAGTCATTTCAAAAACAAGACTGACAAGATGGTGAGGCACTTGCTCAGAGGCCCACGGTTCATTTTCAGGGTAATGTCCTGTCCCATGTTGCCAGACCTACACTCATTAAAATAAATTATTGAAGTTGCTACCCAACTGTAGGCATGAGGTGTTCTGAGAGATTTTCTATGTTCCTCTTTACTCCGAGGGAATTTGGAGTTTATGCAAGAGGGGAAGAAAATCTGCTTTAACAAGCAACTGAATTACAAAGACAGTCACCTAGTGTTGAATCCAGGTTTGGAAACCCAAAACTGCCTAAGGCACAACTATCGCTACAATGAATCAGCAACCTTGTAATAAGAGCCTTCGATAATGTTAATCAGCTCAGAATCAGTTTGACCTAACGCTGAATTTTTTGGTTAATGAAGAGTCTGTGGGTTTGGGCTGTATGTGGACAGTGCGGGATATTCAGATAAATGTGCTCTCTCAGATCTATGCCACGTGGGTACACTTGTTGTAAGTAATACTGCTTTTCTGAGTCATACTTGAAAATGATCATTAAGGTACTTCATTCCCCCATCTCCAATTTGGCCATTATCAAGCTCTATAAATGTATTCACCACTTTATCATCATTTCTCTTCTGTCTGCACGCACCAAAGGAAAGAACAAGGGGAAGCAGCAAGCAGGTTTGTAATTTCTCTTTTGCTACATGTTTGTTTATAAATCTGATGCCTAATGGATGTCTTAAATGTGCCTCATGAGTGAAATCGATCAACAAATACAAGGTGATTAAAAGTGACCTTTTACAAGGTTGCCTGCAAAGTTTGCTGGTTTTCATTGATTTCTCCCTTCTTGGGATCTGAAGTATCTTTCCCTAGCTCACTCAGCCCTTTTAACAGTCTACAGACCACAGAGTATTCTGGGAGCAAAAGCATTCCATTTTCCCAAACAGAATTTGAAGTATTTATAAGACTGTAATGTAGAGAGTGTTTCAAATGGAAAAATTTTATCAGAATATTTTGAGATTGGACCATAGTCTTACCTTCATTAGGGTCCTTCTTTGGGTTGAGAAACCTTTGGCAAGAGATGCATTAAGTTCAAGAGATCTCCAGCCCAATGCTGGTCCAAGAATTGTCCCATCAGCTTTATCCTGTTTAGATAATGACATTAATTATGCAGTATGAATCCAGCACTGAAATCTGTTTTGAAAGTTCATTGTGGGCAATGAGTCAGTTACCTATTTTTTCATGAACACTTAAAAGGATTCCCAAATCAAGACATAAACACACTCGTGTATGGTGGAAGACCACTATGATGTATCACACATTGCGAGGCCTGCCAGGTGGATGGCTCCTACTTGGTAGCTATACAGTCAGCACAAGAGCATCAGACATCCCTCAATGATAACGTCTGGAAACTTGTAATTGCCTGAAGACTTGCCTTTGCTTTCGAGATGTTTCTGACCAAAGAGTGATTCTGATCAATCTCAGAGCCTTCTTGGCATAGACACTGTGTGAGAGAAATTGATCTCACTGTCTTTCTGTCGTGACAACTTCTCTTTGAAAACATTATACAAAATCAATCATAGTCATTATAATCTACGTTTTAGCCCCTTTGGCAATATCTTAAAAGTTTCCCTCATCTCGAGATTTACCTATGTGCAGTTCATTTCAAGGATGACTTGTCTCGATTTGAAGGGCACAGAGAGATTCCAGAAGTATTTGAGAGCAAGATCACCTGTCTTGGATTCCTCCTACCTCAGGGAGCTGTTGTAGTCCAAAGGGGAAGAATGTAAATCCTGTACAGTTGCTTGGCTAAGCAGGACCTTTCCAGCAAGCCCCAGTGAGGGACTGTAATGTCTTCCAAATGTTAGTACCAAGAAAAATGGACAGAATCAAAGTATCTCTCTGGTTCTTTAGCTCACTAGTCCAATAGTCAGCTCCTACCCAGCTGCCACTGCATAGAAAGACTACACACTGAATTTTCTAAATTTCATGATGTACACGTGTTTCTAAAACATTTTAATCTATGCTGCATACTCAAAACTGAGGTTGTCAAAGATAGCACACTGCAGGTCTGCATGTGTAGAGAGGATGAACATGACTTAAGACTTGGAGAATAACACACTGAAATTTCTTGCTGCTCTGTACCTGGTAGATATTGGGCAAAAGTCACCTTAAAACAAATCTTGTCCTACTATGTGGCCTGGACTCCTTGACTCCTATTTCTCAAGTGTCCATCTTATCACCAGAGTGAAGTTATGGCAGAGAATGGGCTTAAGAAACAACCCCTAGAGATAATAATATACTATACCCAGTGTCAGGTGGTTTATATGAAAAGAGATAAAACAAACAAAAACAGGAAGTAGAAATAGAGAGAAAAACGAAAATGATATCGCAATGATCTGAAGAAAATAAGATGAAGGTTCTCACTTAATTTGTTTGTTTTTTAATTGAAGCTCCTGCTTTAGTACCCTTTAGCCTCACCTGTCCTTGATAAACAATGGAGGTCATAGTGCCATATAATGAATGCAGAAAGGCTTCTGTGATAATAGTGGCAACAGTGCCATCTTAGAAAATATCAATTTGTCCTTACCCAAGCAAAATAGGCACAAAGGAAAATGTATTTATAATGAGAATTCTGCCTTGGAGGAGAGCAGCTCTGGGTCTGGAATATTCTTAATTAATGCTCGACCTCATTTCAGATGAACTAATTAGCACCGCCCAGCTACAGAGTCCTTTACTGCCATCGGGGCCATTGGGTTATTGATGGTACTTTCAGATTAGCTGCCGAGTTGGAGCCCAGAATCTAAATCCTCCTTCGTGACTTTTCTCTGTGTTAAAAACTGAATGCAGTCTAGGATGAGCTGATTAACTCCACATGGCACCAGTGCCACCGCAGGGGCCCCTGCTGTGTCACAGCACAAGAGCCAGGACTGTGTGTCCGGCCACCCAGTCTCTCTGCAGGATGGATGTCGGTCATGCACATGCGTGTGGTAGTTAATTACATTACCCTCTCTGGAATGTTCACATTATACAGAGAAACTCTTTCTTTCTACGCTGACATTGGGTACATTTAAACAGAATTCATCCACAATGTCTCAAGCTAAGAAATGATGCCACATTGTTGGTGACAAGTCAAAAAGTTGTCTTTAAAAGTCTGAACAATCGGTTCCAAGAAGAGCTTTTTTAATATAGTTCTATGGATTCGTGGTGAAAGAGTATCTCTTTGGCTGTGTGATACAAGGTCAGACACAAATTACTGTTGGTCTCAGCGGAGCCTGCTCTGTTCTTCCTCCACGGAGACCACAAGTACCATGTACCCAGCATCACTTTTCACTCATTTCTCTGTCTTCCCATTCAAATAGCTCTAGTCTCATGCATATGTTAGTAGTGTGTTTACTAATCTTACTCTACTTAATCACCCCATTAATAGTTTTCTTGTAAACCCATCTGGAAACAACCCAGTTTTCTCACGTCGGGGTTTTCCTTTCTGTGAAGTAGTGGTCTTGAGTCACTACATGGACTCAGAAGACTTTAGCTCTCCCTCCCTAAATGTGCATTGCTACCACAGAAGATCACAGCGTCTGAGGGTTGGGGATGTCTGTGAGTCTCTGTCTCTGCTCACCTTGACTTCTCTACCAACCTGGCTGGCCCTGTGCCTGCTTCTTCATTATACTGCCTTACTTGTAGTTCCCTAAGCATCAATAGAGCCACCTCAGAATCTGAGCGAGCAAATGGTCTAAACATGCCTTCACAGGTAACTATGAGACTGTTACAAAGATGCATGTATTCCAAGTTAAGGTGCCAGTGTGTTCTTTCATTCCATTTAACCTCGTGTATGATCTGCTGAGTGTTTTACCCAAACACAGGGTGGTTGCTTTACAGGGTTCTGCACAGCGTGTGGCTCTCGTGGCAGAGCTCTGGAACACTCTGGGAAGAGTCTGTGTGTTCTTTTATTTCTACTGCATTTGTGTCCTGTTACTTACATTTTCTTCCTTCTGTATGCAATGAGGAATGTGCATGTGTTGTTCAACTAAACCTGGTTAAGACTAGACTTTACTTCCTCTCCAGCATCATCAACTAATGTCCTTGATGTCAGTGTTGGAATGCTTAAAAACAGTCTTTTCAAAATGGCCCTTCCTTCTCTTCACATTTATTGATGGAAGGAAAGGATTTACTCTTTTAAAAACTCACTGTAGAATTCCAAATAAGAAGTATACTTTTTGAAAATACTAGCAACCTGAAACTTCATTTTTTTAACAGGTATTCTAGCTGAGAGATGGTTGCTTGTATTAACTATCACTGCTGGTGTTTTTCACACATCAAGAACTTCTGCTTTAAATTCAAAACAGTTAATGTTATCTACTTCATTGATTTCTGTAAATATTTCTTCTTAAAATTTCTGAAATATTTTATCCCTCAAGCATTTTACTATGTTCCACTGATATTTATTATGGGGCTTGCTATGTTCTAAAATATTTATATTCTTACTTTCATAGGAAATAGATGCGAGCACAGAGACTATCATCATTTATAATGCCTTATTTCAAATCCAATTATTTCAACCTAACAATTAAGAGCACTGACTATATTCTAAGCAGCACAATTAAACTATAGAGTTCTCATTGCTTAAATGGTCTGGGTACTTATCCAGAAAAAAAACACACACACACACACACACACACACACACACACACACACACACACAATAAAGCCAAAAGGCTATGTTTTTCAAAAAAGCAAGAAAGAACCCCCTAAGCACTTTCCAGGTGGTGAAATGCTTAGTAATGTGCTGCTCTATTTCCCTCACTCCAGTAAGCTCTGCAGTAATAAGCAGAAGCTCTTCAGAATGTACACCTCACGGAAGCAGAGGTACCCAGCATCCTGGCTGTTGACATGAGATTTTGAGAATGCCAACTAACCTCAGGCGCATGACCAGGTCACACCGCCACCCCACCTGAGCCCTCCACAGACTCACTCTTCCCAGGGACTTCTTGAATGAGGTTTTCGGCCCGCTTGTAATTCTCCTTGTTGCTTGTTGCCTGCTTTGATCCTCCCCACCACTGGGACAAATAGGCAGGGTGTCACACAGCCCGAGCACTCAGCCCGGGGGCGCCTCCTTGTGGTGGGGCAACTGCTGGGCTCCTGCACGCACTGGACTGTGCCATGGTGCACTTGAAGAAAGAATTTGCAAAATGCTTATCCCAGGAAGGGCCAGACCCTTAATTAAGGATAATGGTAACTCCAGCACTCCGAGTCCTAGAGGGCTGCTGTGGAGTTATGCACGCCACAGTTTCCTTGCAGGGAGCGTGGCATAGCCCCCGCCTGTGGGGCCATGAATCACGCGGGTTTCCACGCCTGGGAGTGATGGAAGAGTTCCCTGGGAGAGCAGTTTCTGGGTTCCCCTGAGCAGGAGCCTCATCTGGGACTGTGGGATTGTGCACCCCGAAAGATGCAGCAGTCAGCAACCACAGTGACCTTTTGGTTACTTTCTCCAAGAAAAGACCTATTTTTTTGCTCCCCTGGGTATCATCCTTGGCATTCTTCCTAAAATCACAGCAACATAAATCTTTCTCCAAAATGATGTTTATAAATGTCCCCAAAAGACAGGGAAAAAACGAAACTTAAATGTACCAGTGTAGAGTCTATATTTTTAATTTGTAAGAGTTTACATTTTTAATCAATACTTGTTTTCAATAATATGCACTTAATCAGTTTAATACCATATAAGCAAAATACTTTGTTGATTTCCAAAGGAAAAATGAAGAACTAACAAAAGTGAGATTTTTGTGAGAAAACATAACAACAGATCTTTGCCTTGGAAAAAAATTGCCTAGTTAAAAAATTCTGGGTTAAAATCTTAGTCTTACCTATCATACAGTTCTATCTAAAGAGAAGTGAAAATATTATGTCTCCAATGTGTAATATGTTGGGTTTATTTCAAAATAATTCTTGAGTTTTTTTTTTAAATAGTAGATGTTAGCAAACATTCATGTAGTTTAGAAAGACAAAAGGAAAATGTCGCCTAGAATTTATTTGTTGATTTTAAGTGTTTTAAATGATATTAAAATTCAAAAAAAAATGTTATTTCCACTATCCATTAGTCCATAGGTAATATGAAAGTGTTTCATAGTACATTTTAGATATATTTTATTGGAGTAATTTTTAAATATTTTAAATTATAGATGAACAATGGTAGATTTTAAGCTGATTATTTTCATTTTAGATTTTTAAAACTTTTCTAATAGTTGAAATTCTAAAAGAATAAAATTTCCATTAACTAACATATTTTATGATTTTTTATCAATTTCTTGTTCATTTAGTTAGGAGGAGACATCTTGAAAGTTTGATAAGGTAACTTGGTATTTACTAAACCCAGCTTACTATAGTAATTAGTGTCCATTAGCCCCAGAAAAAATAATAAGTAAGAACAAGCAGAGAGAAGGGGATTTGCGTGATAGTTATGTCTGCATGACCATTCATTAATCAAAATAAAAGTACAGAAGTAAGTATATTATTTCCTGAAACAGATCAGTATAAATTTAAATCATGGAGCAGATATATTAAAGTCCAAAGGAGATTTAGGCTGAGGCAGGAGCATCCCAAGTTCAAGCCCAAAACAACTTAGAGAGGCCTTGGCTCAAAATCTTTAAAATATTAAAACTTAAAAAAAAAAAAAAAAAAAAGCTCAGCATAAAGGCATCGACTTCAACACCCAAAACGTCAAAAAACATTGAAAATTTAAATTTTTTTTCTTTTTTTTGAGACAGGGTATCGCTTTGTAGTTCAGACTGGCCCTGAGCTCAGCCTCAGACTCACATCACAGCAATCCTCCTACCTCTGCCTCCTGAGTGCTGGGATTACAGGCGTGAGCCACCACGCCCAGCACTGTGGTATGTGGTACTGATTGCTGCTGGGCTGAGTCTCCACGCGCAGTACTGTATGTGGTTACTGAGGATCGAACCTGGGTCCTTGGGCTTGCAAGACAGGCGCCGGAACCACTGAGCTAAATCCCCAGCCCCGAAAATTTTACTATTAAAAAAAGTTAAGAAAGACAAATATTGTTGGGCACTATCCCTTTGAAAGATCTGTTTAAAAAATAGAAGGCTTGGGCCGGGGAGTTAGCTCAGTGGTTCCGGCGCCTGTCTTGCAAGCGCAAGGACCCGGGTTCGATTCCCCGGTAACCACATAACAATACTGGGTGTGGAGACCCACACCCAGCAGCAACCAGTACCACATATCACAGTGCCGGGCGTGGTGGCTCATGCCTGTCATCCCAGCACTCGGGAGGCAGAGGCAGGAGGATTGTGATGTGAGTTTGAGGCCGAGCTCAGGGCCAGCCTGAACTACAAAAGCGAGATCCTGTCTCAAAAAAAAAAAAAAAAATAGAAGGCTTTTGGATGACTCAGAGAACCTTGCCAGAGAATAAAAAGATGCAGTTGTATGATGTTATTGTTGCTCGTGTGGAATGTATTTTCCCCGTTTAATGGCGCATTCATCAAGGGCGGATAAAGCCCTATTGACAGGAGTGACGTAGAGAACTCGCAGCTCACCCACCTCATCACAAAACTGCCCGCTGTCCTGTGCATGTGCCTTCAGCTAGCCCCAGACCTGGCTGCGTCTGCATCGCAGAGGGAGCTGGCAGTTGCATGGTCACTGTTTACTGTGAGCAGAACTCTCTGACCACCATCTTTCATGATTTGGTTTGTTTTCACGTAAACACACAATGCAGCACATTTTAGGATACTGCTGATTAAATGCACAGGCCTGCAGAGACCCACATCACTGTTTCTTGTTGGCTATGAAACACCTAGCAACTGAACACATTTGCTGTTAGCATGCTGCAGCTGGGGACGGCGGACACAGCGGTGCGTGGGGAAACCAGGCTCTCGGCTGCCTTCATCCCCACAGCGTGCTCCGTGCCGCTCCCCCTCAGGCCCCCGGCCATATTTCTTCTTCAGTCCCCGCTGAGCCTGAGCCTCACACATCGAGCAGAGTGTGTCACCTTCTTGTGAACAGCACAAGTCTTTTCCAAATGAAACAAGAAACCAAACAAAATGGGTATCCAGAGCTTCCCCTGGTTCATTTTATTTCCACAAAAATGCTCAGATACTTTTATCCCCAAGTACAGATGAGGACCTGCCCTCCCCCACATCTCTGGATTAGGCAAGTGTGAAGATGCATTCTGGATTGTGCTGTGGTTAATGTTCCTTCCATCAGCCCACAGAAATTCAGTCCTATCCAACATCAGGGAACTGAATGCTAAAAAATAGAATTTACCAGTAGCTGCCACAGGAAATCAATAAGCTGTTTAACAGCAGGAAATTGTGTTAGTGAACATTAATTATGTCTCTGCATTAATAATCACTCATCACATTCATTATATGTTGAAGCTCTTCTACCTTGCGTGGATTTTGTCTCATAAAAAAGGTCATATTGTGTCATATTCAGTACATATACAGCGCAACCAACTGCTACAAGATTGCATGAATTGGTGGATATCCTAATCTTGCCTGAAATATAAAATGCATGCTGAATGTATGTATATATGTAACTGTCTTCCTGTTTTCCTGTAGAACTGTCTAGATATGACAAAGAAATATGCTCCCAAACAGAAAATAACTCTAAAGTCTTCAAAATTGAAGCTAACACTAAAATTACCCAACACTCTTTCAATTCCTAACCAGTCATCTCCCATGTCACCGTGCACAGACTTCCATGCCTGATCTCCGTCTTTTTTGTAATGAGTCCAAGAAGGGTGTGTATACCTGCAGAATTAGATGAATTTCAAATGAGTGCAAACAGAAAAATTAAATAAAACTCAACTTTTCCATAAGGTAAAAATACATCTCTATGCACCTACTTGTTGAAAACATCTCATCTACGGAAATACATGACCATGTACAGTTTCATCAAATTATGTACTCAAGAGAATTAGAAAAAAAGTACTTGAAATGGAATAATCATGCCTCTGTTCTCCGCAGTCAGAAGCTAAGTTTTAAGGAGCGGGTGCGCATGGCTAGCCCGAGGGGCCAGAGTATTAAGAGCAGACAAGCCTCGGTAGGCGACAGGAGGTCCCCAAGCACGGACATCACAGCTGAAGGCAGCCCCACCAAAGTGCAGAAGAGCTGGAGCTTCAATGACCGCACCCGCTTCCGGCCCTCCCTGCGCCTCAAGAGCTCTCAGCCTAAGCCGGTGATAGATGGTAAGCCTTGTTTTTCCACAGCCATGTTTAATTTGCTGGCTAGAGTGAGGTAGATTATGAAGGGATTGATTCTCCATGGTACTGCTTGCAGACAAAGAAAACAGTCCAGGAGGAGCAGACATTGTTTTTGTTTTACTGGAAATGTATTCATGACATGCTAACTTTTGAAAATAACTTTGGCTGCTAAGTCAACATTTTAAAGAACTCAGGGGCTAAGGATGTATCGCTGTATGCTGAGGGGAATGAAGATCCTGAGTTCCCCACCAGCACTGCACACACACACACACACACACACACACACACACACACACGTGCTTAAAACAGAGTCCACCGAAAAAAAACCCATACACACACTTCAGGAAAAGAAACACCTGTGTAAATATTTTAATATTAAATTTATTGAGACATCATGAAAGTCATACAAGTTACCTTTGGCCCCTACAATGACAAGAGGTGCTCTTAGCGGTGGCCATTAGCCTCTGGACACTTATTAGTGCTGCAGACTACATGGGTCACCTGACCACTGAGACCGCTGCACGTACATTTTCCATTTCTTCTCTAGGGGCCGACCATGCAATGGGTTTTCTGTTCTATACAACATCCTCTAGGCTCCCCATGTGAGGGTAACGCCATCTGTTGAAAACATATCACTACTATTTTTCTTTTCCTGAAGTGTGTATATATTTTGGCAGAATATATATGTATGAATATATATGTGTGTATATATATATATATTCTTCATATATATATATATATGAAGCCAAATACAATTTTGTTCATTTTTAATGCATATCTACAATATGTTTATTTCAAAATCAGTTTGATAGTTTTTCTGATTCTGATGTTGTATCTGACCAGCAAAAGTTCAAAGACAAGCAGGTCTTCTGATGCTCTGATACTCTTAGTTGGAGGGCAATAGCACCCCTCCAGTCAGCAGGGAAGGTGCTCTTCCCCTCCCACGTGCTCCATCTGCCCCCAAATCAGAAACTACTGCTTATCTTCCTTAGACAGAGGTCTTGTCCATCATAGTGGCACATGTCAGTAAATCCGGCACTCAGGAGGCTGAGGCAGGATGATTTTTGTGAGTTCAAGACTAGCCTAAACTGCTATATAGTGAGTTCAAGGCCAACATGAACTACGTAATAAGACCATGTCTCACAAAACAAAACAAAAAGAAAGAAAAGAGAAGGAAAGTTCTGCAGTCTTCCAATAAGTGAAAGAAGTTTTGTGGGATTTTTTTGTTTTGTTTTAAAACAGGGTCTCACTTTGTAGTTCAGGCTGGCCCTGAGTTCAGCCTCAAACTCACATCACAGCAATCCTCCTGCCTCTGCCTCCCGAGTGCTGGGATTACAGGCGTGAGCTACCACACCCGGCACTGTGGTCTGTGGTACTGATTGCTGCTGAGCGTGAGTCTCCATGCCCAGTATTGTATGTGGTTACCGGGGATCTAAGCCAGGCCCTTGCGCTTGCAAGACAGACACCAGAACCACTGAGCTAAATCCCCAGCCCTAGAAGTTTCTTCTCCAAGATGAATTAATCTTTTTCATTTATTATATTATGTAGCAGGTTTACTTGCTAACACATTTTATCTAGTGCCACATAATTTTCATGTTTCCAAAATAAAACATTTTCTTTTTATTTTAAAGATCAGCTTGGCTTTCCCTTTCACTATGCCCCCAGAGATCTCTTCTACCGGGCAAAGAACCAAACTCAAATAGCATCTTCCATTAACGCAGAAAAACTGCAAAGACTATCAGTCCTTCTCTTCTCGTTCCCTAGAATAACCTGCATTTTCCCAGGCCCTGAAAGCTTGAGGGATAAAATTAACAAGGATTGGTCATAATCGTAGTGACCTCTGGCTCCCTGCGCCGGATCGCTGGGAGCCAGGCCCGGGCCGCCTGCTCAAGCCCCCAGGGACAAATCCTCCATCACGTGAGCGGTGGCGGCTTCACGCTTCCTTCTCGGCCCTGGGCACTCTTAGCGGAGGAGCCCACCGCCAGTGCCGACAGGGCTCGCAGCTCGGGTCTCAGCTTCCGGCCCCACCGCTCCTCACCACTCCTGGCTCCGCCTGTCCCTTCCCCAAGGTGGAAAATGCCTCTTGCATCCAGCGTCCTCCAGTTTGCACACCTGCCTGCCTAGGAATTTGGCGGGGAGGCCCAGAGTAACTGAGGACAGAGTTGCTGGTTAGGGGACTCCAGATGTCACTTGAATTTCTAATATAAATTCAGCTTATATAAGTTTGCTTGTGTTCCCACAGGCGAGGAGAGCTAAGCCTCAGGAATTCATTTCCTCAGGGTCCGGGAGGCTGGGGGCCCAAGGTCAACGTGTTGGAAGAGTTGGATCCTAGAAAGCTTTCTTCTCTCTTGGAGGCAGCCATCCATCCCCCTGTGATTTCACGTAGTCCTTTCTCTTCTACCTGTCTGTATCCAACTCTTCTCTTAATAAAAACACTTAACTATCCCCGTTGGGAGGTCCACCCTCACAGCCTCATTTTAACTCAGTTACCTTCTACAGTACTTGTTTCCAGACAAGTCAGTTTAGAGATCTAGCTGTCCACGTATGAGCTGGGGAACAGCACATGGTTCAGCTCTATAAGGCCTCCTGCTCACCGGTCCCAGCACCTGCTTAAGCTCGGGTGGGTCCGTGTCTTCGCACTGCACATTCACTGTGCAGAACGTGGGTCCATGTTTCTCTAATGCAGCCTTCAAAAAGCACTGAACTCCTTGCTATGAGGTCCTTCCAGTGGACAACGCACATTTAAATATGGTATTCATAGACTCTGGATCCCAGGTATGAAAGATGAACTCGAGGCTGTTGTACTGTCTGTCACAGCTGGTTCAGTATCTGCCTTGGTGTCTCAGAAGCCAGACAGGAGAAACAATGGCCCTGCTCTCCACCAAGTCACAAACTGGAAAGGTCTCCTGTCACCAAAGGTTCTAGATCGTTCCGTGCAAGGGCAGTTCTGTTTGCCAGAAAGCAGTTGCTTTCCTCTGGCTGAGACCATGTCCAGAGTCTTGGCTCCCCAGTAACGATGGGGCTGACAGCTGCTGTGCCCAGAGGCCTTGCTGCTGCCCAGCGGCAGGGGCCAGCAGCCCCTGAACCCTCCTTTCATTCACTAGGCCAGTCTTTACCTCCATTTTAAACTGATAGGGGGTCTTGGAAAAAATGGAAGGTGGTTTTTTTTGTTTTGTTTTGTTTTGTTGGTTTTATTTTACAGAGAGAAAAACTGAAGTAACTATCGAACAAATGTAGACTTCAATTATACACTTTTACTTTTAGCGCCTCTCCAGGTTTTAAGTATTTCTAAAATTCACTTACCACCCATCAAAAATAACATCTAACCCTATAGTTGACTCCCAACCTCCCCAGGTTCACTTATTCATTCACTTCTGGGGTCTTTTCATCTACTTTTCTCTTTCCTTTACGTATTGTAGGCACTTTATTTCCTGCTAGCATGTGCAAAAAGGGGGGATTAATAAAAATAGAACTAATGGAAATTTAAATCAGCCGGTGAATTCATCGCTAAAGGTTTCCTTTGAAAAGTCATGAGCCTATTCAGGAAAGATACTGTAAAGGAAGAAGCAAAATAAATTTTGGATCAGCCCACAAACTTTAATAATTCTTGCAAATCTAACACCCTTTCTTGCGAATGATAATATTTTAATAATTTATTATCTTCTACATATGCTTTTTGTTATCACTGTCAATAAGATAATAGATTACACTTAAAAGGGGCACAGTTGTCTCCTAGTATTCCACAGTCATATGTGTCCAAAGTAGAAAGTCACAAGCAGATGCTGAAGTCAGAAATGTATAAATAGCAGAGAAAAGAGAGTCAATTCTAAAAGTTAATGGGTTACCACAAAAATTTCTTTGAACAATAGACTATGGTACTTTTAGTTTAGAAATATTTTAATAAAAGATAGAAATGCTCCACCAGTCAGTCAGTGGTATCTAAACGTCTTCATATAATTTTAGAAATTAGCATAGAAATGATATTTTTATCATGAGGATATAAGAAGAATGAGAACGATAAAAGTAACTTTGGACCAAGTCCTGCCCCGTAGTTAGCATTGTCCACAGTCCTTTAGCTCTTTATCTCCTTTCATTGTCCCCCTACCCCTGTCCTCACTTCAGGGAAGAGAAACTGAAACATAAGCTCAGAAAGAGGAACTGAAACATAAGCTTAAGTCACTGGCTCCGAGTCTAAGAGACATGTCCCTGAGACTCAGTGCACATGTGGGCACTCAGATTTCGACCTGACGCCTGTAGACCGCTTCTGAGATGCACCCCAGTGGATCACGTCATTTCCCTTTCATTTCTTCTCCGCCTCCTCCCACCTGCTGCAGCAGCCACTCTTCATCTTCAGTCTATCCAGACTGCTATCTCGTCGGAGCCATTCTCTCCTGTGACTGTGCCCTGCATCACCCTCCCACCAAGCTGCCATGCCTTCTAACTACATTATCTTCAAAGGCTGGCGGAGCTGGAAGATTAGGCAAAGTGGAGAAATGGCCTTCCATTGACCCTTTTCTGTTTTGATCAGGTATCTAGGAAGAGACTCAGGATAACAGACATGTGGTCTGTGTCTATTCACCCAGATAAGGAAGTGAAAGATGGGGTCATTTACAGGCTGTTTTAAGATACAAAAGGTAGTATCAGGAGACGACAGCTGCTATCAACAGATAAGCGAGTGGAAGGTGGCGGAGTGCAACTAAAAGATAGCAGTGAAACTAAAGTAGAACTAGGGAAACTTTGCACATTTCTCGATAACTAGTTTGCTATATCGGAAGGCTCGTCTTCCCAGCTCCTGTCTCACATGAGAACGCCTGTAAACAACATGCAAAGCACAGTAAGAACAGACAAGAATAAAGAAATAGTTTAACAATTTGATAACAATTTGATTTAACAATTTGATAACTTTCCGCATTAGAATCTATAAGTTTCAGAAAAGGTAACAGATTACAAAATATATGTCACATGCATGTATGACCATGCCTGTTTTGACACGTTTAACATTGAAGGAGAAGATATCATTGTTGCTAAGCAAGTCTCAGGGTTAATGCTGGATGCTAGGGGGACAGCAGACAGGTGAGATTCCCCTTGTTGGAGTCCAGGTGAAATAAAGATTCTGAATACTTTTCAATTGTGTGGTTCACGAGCCAGTCCTGTTGTTCTTAGCATTGATAGTATTTATCTCTTATTTTTTCTTGTTTCTTGTGCCAGTCAACCAGAATGCCAGGCTGCAAAGCATGAGAGAAGCTAACTCAAATACACTAAACAGTAATGCAATTTTTAATACCACATAAACAGGCCTTCAGAGACAAGATAGTTCCAAGGAATGACACTGGCACTTTGACTTCCTGCCCTTCCCTAGCACAGCCCCATTGGAGGATCCATTTCCTCCTCAGGCTAGGAGCAAAACTGCTCAGCAGTTCCAAGAATTTTCTCCAAATGCAACACTTTCAGAGGCAGATGAAAGGCCACAGTGTGATTGTATCTCTTCTTCAAACTGAGGGAAACTGCCCAGAGCTCAGTAAGCTAGAGAATGAAACCATCATCATTGGCAGTTACCAGAAAGGACCCGGTAGCTGGTTGTGGAACCAGACTCCCCCAAGCAGCACATGACCATTTTTGGAGGAGGTAACTGGAAAAATTGGAGAATTAAAGCTTGAGAATTCAATTATCAGGAAGAAAACCTCTAATATTACCTGAAATCACCAAGAAATCATTTCTACTTGAAGACAAGGGTACAGAGGAAACATACCACTGGTCCTATTTTCTCCCAAAGATTCTGTTTGCATGTGAAGTCTGGTCCTCTAAGTATCTGTGTTTTCTAAACATAAAAGCCAGATTTAACATTATTTTTCGTGTCTTCTTTCATCACATTATTTCTAGGAGAAAGTAAAGAGTGGCCTAATCCCTTACATTTCAAAAGAAGTGCAAAACGAGTAAAGGAAAAATGAGACAATAAATAAGTTAGTATTTCAGTCACAAAATCTCTCCTCGTGTACAGTTAGCCCCTATATTTCCTATCACCAGGACCACAAAGGGACATTAACTGATTCTCCTATCCTTTCTTTGGGGCAGTGACACAATGCTTTACTTCTTAAACTACTGTCCTTAGTGTGTCTTCTTTTTGACATTAATGACAACTAATCAATCTCACCTAAAAAATAGCAAAAGGGCTGGGGTTTAGTTCAGTGGTTAGAGTCTGCCTTGGGCCACACATGGCCCTAGGTTCACTACAGAATAGAAAAGGAGGAAAAAAGCAAGGAAAGGGAAAGGAAGAAAGGATGAAAAAAAGAAAGAGAAGGTAGAAGGGAAAGGAGAGAAGGATAGCGGGCAGGATGGCAAAAAAGTAGAAATGCATAGTATAGAATTCTGGTTCCAGCACCTTGCAAGCACAAGGGCCTGGGTTCGATCCCTGGTAACCACATACAATATTGGATGTGGAGAATGCTGCCCACCAGCAATCAGTACCACATACCACAGTGCTGGGCGTGGTGGTTTACACCTGTAATCCCAGCACTTTGGAGGCAGAGGCAGGAGGATTTCTGTGAATTTAAGGCTGTGCTCAGGACCAGCGAGACCCTGTCTCAAATTTAAAAAAAAAAAGTTTATTTTCTTCCTCTGTTCTTTACCCTCCTCCCAGGACTCCCAGCTTTTTATCACCCTTGTTTGAGACTGTGACTCTAAGGCCCCTAAAAATGCTGACTGATAAGAAAGGAGCATTTCAATGCAATGATTTTCACCACTGCCATATCCTAAAGTAAATCTCTGATATCCACAGTGAGATATTTTCTTCCAAGCCATAGAAATTATAAAACATCAGCATTTCCATCTGGCTAATTTAAGCACATGAGCCTTGATCTCACACTAATCTTTCACACTTATTTCCCAATGGCGTCTTCTTCCCTCATGTTTTGCTCAATCTCCCCAGTTGACATTTCTGGTATTTCCACAAAATGCCAACTCCTGCACACTGCGTGTGACATTTCCCCTGACTTTCTGTAATGATGGCCCAACTTCAGCTAGACCTTGATTATAATTTTCTACAGTAGATGATGGTTCCTGGCACTTTCTGAAATTGCCTGATAATAACTCTGCACTGTGCTGACAGGAATGATTCTTGTTAAAGCAGCATTTTACTAGAGCTTCTTCGTAGCCTATGTGTACACTTGCCTGGTGGAGACAGTCTGCCCGTCCCTGTAGCCCTATTCATAATAAAACTTCAGGGTTTTTTTTTTAATGGTAAGAATGAAAACATTCATTGAGAATTACAGGATCTGAATTCTGGAAATTCACACTGCATGTTTTATTCTATGTTCAATCATAACTCTGTGCAAAAGCCTACGGAAAGTATACAGTAGGATCCTAAAACATGCTTGTCATACTCTTCATTGGATTCTTTGTGAAGCTGTTTACTGAATGAATTTGTCTCTGCTCTGGACACAGACTGGGTTTTGTTTTGCTTTGATTTGCTTTGGTAAAATCCGGCCTCTTCATCTGGTTGGCCAGTCATGTCTTTATTCAAAAGTGTGGTCTCCATAGTCCTCTTTTGTGTGTCGTGCACTACCCCACCCCCAAGATCTGCTTCAGTGACCTAAAGTGCTTATTACTATTGTGGTGGGAGAGGGAACTCCAGCCCTCTCCAGCCTGTGGGAGATGAAATAGATATTGTATTTCTGAGAACGGCTGTGTCTCAGTCTGGGCTTGTAAACAGCCGACATTCATCTCTCCATGTTATGGAGGCTGGAAGCCCAAGGTCGTGGTGCTGACAGTCTGGTCTGAGCAGAGCCTGTGCCCATTTGCTGGGGGTGGTCTCCTGGACTCCCACAGGGACATTAATCCCACTCCTGAGAGTTTTTGTCTCCCCGCCCTAACTGCCTCCCAAAGACCTTACCTCTTAATTCCATCACCTGGGGAGCTAGAATTCCAAATGAGGAAGTTGGAAAAGGTACAGACATTCAGACCATAAGCGTTGCTTCTTCCCCTACTTTTTGTGAAATGTCTTTTTTCTATGATTTAATCACAGGGGAATTCTTTGTTGTTTACAGATTCCACCATGCTTTCCACTCTAACTCAAGTGATCTTTGTATTATTCAGCAGGATTTCTGTCACATTTCTCCAGGTTCTCTCAACGTGTGCTGTCACTCCATTCTTAATTTTCAGAAAACAGTAGTAGGTCCTTCCTTGGGTATGAATGAATTTCACCACCTCCCTTCCAACAGAAGCTAAACCATCAAGTGCCCTCTGAGAATCACCTGAAAGCACACTGTTTGACTTTTTTACATCCAAATTTTTCTTGAGAAACTCAGATTTGCAAACTGTTTCTCAAACTGCAACTGAACCCGACTGGAGTATTAGTTATCTATTCTTACATAACAAGTTCCTCCAAAGTTAATGGCATAACACACACATACTTGTAATCTCGCTGTTGCTACAGTCAGCAATCCAGGACCAGTTTTGCTGAGCAGGCCGGACTCTTGCAGGAGATGCCGTCAAGTTCTTGGCCGGAGATACAATCATGTCAAGGCTAAACTGAGAACACATTCATTTCCAGGCTTGTTCAACCGTTTTCTAGCAAGCCTCATTTCTTCTACACATCAGTGTTTCTACTGGTCACCCAAATGGCCATATGACATGCTGCTGGCACCCTCCAGAGAGAAGGGAGTGGGAGAGAGTCTGCAGACCTTTTACCCCAACCACAGAGGTGACACAGCGTCATATCTTCTAGGCAGCACTGGTTATACAGACCAAACCCAGGACCATGGGGGAGACTTTCTGGGACAGGGTTGTATACTGGAGGTGGGGATCACTGAGGCCACCTTAGGGACTGGCTTCCATATCCACATTTAAATCCACGTATCTTTCAAGTTGCAGATCTTCATCAGCCCCCTCTTCTCTTTCCAGAAACCCTAACTGCAAGTTCTCTATGTCTTTCATTAACTGCCTTTAAAAGCTGTGGGCCTTGTGACTTCTGGTCTAACTACTTCCTGCCCAGAATTCTTTCTG